>JAOTOM010003836.1:172500-190559 GCA_034440615.1 Ashinkailepas kermadecensis
CGGCGAGCCGGAGTAGGAGCCGGGGCCGGAGCCGCAGCCGCAGCCGGAGTCGGAGTCGGAGCCGGAGCCGGAGCCGCAGCCGGAGTCGGAGTCGGAGCCGGAGCCGGAGCCGGAACCCGAGCCGGAGCCGGAGCCCGTCAGCTATGCCGTGAGCGGCAGGTCCGCGTCGATGGTGTGTCGCTGGTCGGACGATACCGGACTGGGCGGCGCGCCGCCACTCGTCACACCTGCTGTGCTCCGTGTGAGAACATGGCCGGCGAGTTTGCCCCGTGTTTGTAGACGGAACTGCTGCTCGGCCGCACCATGTCGACACCGTCGGGGCTGTGGTCCTTCCCACTTACCTTCTCCGGGCACCCGTGGTTCTAACCCCTTACCTTTCCCTGGCGTCCGAGGTCCTAGCCCTTACCTTCCCGGTGCCGCCCGTGCTTCCAGCCTCTTACCCTCCCCTCACCCCCTGACGCCCGTAGTTCTAATATCTTACATTCCCTTGACTCCCGTGGACCTATCCGATACTCGCGGTCAGACTTTCCAAAGTGATTAGGCAGGAGAGATTGTTTTATCGTGCCATTCTTTCCAGTCAACGCCTATATCTTCAAGGTAGAACATCAACAACATTGGGTGGGAAAGTCCCCCCCCCCCCACACACACACATACTATGGAAAGTTCTCCCCCTGCTCGTGGTTCTGTCTCCTAGCATTTGCTGGACGCCGTGGGTCCTGTCGCTGGCCCCGTGGTCCTGTCGTTGAACCCGTGGTCGGTCCCCTGACGTTGGCCGGGTGGTCGGCGGGTACTGATCCGTCGGCGGCACTAGTCAACAGCGGTACAACGAGCGGTGGCAGCAGACGGCGGTAGCCACCGTGTGCGGCAACAGCAGGCGAAGTCGGCTCCGTCCGGCAGCCACATTGCCCGCTATGTTCCGAGTCTCTGTTACAGAGTGCGATCATCAGTTGACGAGCACGCTGCCTCATTGATGTCACCTGCATATTTGGTCAGGTATTCACTGATGTCACCTGTATATTTGGTCAGGTATTCACTGATGTCACCTGTATATTTGGTCAGGTATTCACTGATGTCACCTGTATATTTGGTCAGGTATTCACTGATGTCACCTGTATATTTGGTCAGGTTTTCACTGATGTCACCTGTATATTTCGTCAGGTATTTCTAGATGCCACCCCTATGTATGATCAAATATTCATTGATGGCTACACTAGACGTATGCAAGATATAGGTGTCGCCACTTGGATGGCTAGAAGTGCATGGCTCTGTTATCAGTTTGGTCCCGGTTATTTCTGGTGGCAAAAGAAAATGAAGCAATTGCTTAGTTTCGTAGATGAGCATGGATTCATAATAAGCCAGATCTAAGAACATCCGCAGTGCTTCCAGATCCTCTTAGGGAGCAAGCATAGTAGTATTTGAATTGTATTGTTCACTTCAGAGAATACGTTGATTTTGCCTTATTGATTCAGGTTTATATGGATAGTATGCTATTATGCATCTTGTGTTTATGTGAGAGATAAGGTTACATTTAGCGCGCAATGTAGTTGAGACTAAAACAGGCTACCGAATATTTAATATGACGCAATTCCGAATCTTCGAAACCTGGGTCAGCTGCTACCAGAATTTCCTGACCATTCTCCCTTTCGCTCATCAATATATTTCACCCCGTCCCCATCCGACATCCTACAAAACCCCATCTGGCGCACATTGTGCTCTCCTAACTCCACCCGCGCATCGGAAGTTGCGAACGGTTTGAACGTCACATGCGCTAACCATTGTCAGTAATCATCTGCATGTTGTTTTCTGCCGCGGGTTCTGGGGTTTCCGGAATTAAAGGTACCGATTGGTACTTCGCTCACGAAAAAAGCGAGGAATTTAGTCTGCATTAAGCGGTCTGATTTAGATATTTCGAGAAAAATAGGAATTATTTTTTTGCAACGCCACCCTCCATCCTCAAAAAGTCGATCGAGGCTTACATTGCTATTTAAGGTGAAAATGTGATGATATAGTTCTGTGATAATATGCGATAAGTTGGAAAGTCACTCTAAATATATGTTGGCTGGCCCTTGGACGTAACCAAAGGAACTCATACCACTGTGGAGTAGTTGCCTGGATGGCATCCTCTCAGTGTCACTTGCGCCCACATCACATGATTCGCGGTATGATCGCAATGCAGTTCACGTCTACAGATGCATTGAAAACGCACTATTAGTGCATGCTCCGAACCACAACCCAAATAAAATGCTCATGGGCGCTGTATGACCAACGCAGTCGATGCGCCCCTAAACCCAAATAACCAACCAACCAACCAAATAAAATGCTCGATGCAAAAACTTAGGCGTGGTGAACACCATAATCCGATATGTTTATTATCTGCCCCTTTTCAGCAGAAACTGGGAATGAAACGCATAAAACCACAAATATGGAGTGTCTGTAACTATCCTTTGCAATGAAACTAATATGTAATTATGGTTTTTCGAAGATACAAGTAGTATATTGAAGAGTAGACGCTTGTGATTTTAGCACGGACAAAGCACCAGCCGTCACTCAAGGCAAGATATTTCAGTATATCAAGCCCTACTCTAGCTGAACCTTTCTAGGCGTACTTTGATTAGTGTCTCCTGGGCCTAATGATCGTTGCTCAGTATTAATCATATAATCTGTTCAACAGCCGAGGTCAGTGTATGTACTTGAATACGATGGTATGAAAATTAGTTTGGAATTAGTTATCGTTCATGTTTGTTGTTATTTGTTGCGAGCACTTCTCGAACAAACAGGTCTTCCCAATCTACAACATGGCGACTTGGCTGAAGCTCGGCACGGTCGGCCGAGGACAAGCTAGAAGTCTTAATCAATGGTACCATTTGTAGCATGGAGGAGAGTCATTGCTATGTTGACCCTTTTCCTTAAACATAAACAATAGCTGTGGATGTAGGTTTGCCAGCTCGTCGCCAGGTGGTGATGGTCGTGAACATGGACCTGCCGTGCAACGTTCAGCGACAACATTCGATTGGAAGTGATCCCCTAAAGCTTTACGTCCACCCGTGGATGACGGCGGAAGTTACCACCGCACGTTGGAGAAAAGCAATCCTTGCCTCGCACCGCACCTGAAAGTTCCCCCCTCGGTCAGCGCGCATGCTCTCCTGGTACCTCAAGTTACTTTGGTTTGTCTTCTCCCGGACTGATAGCATTGGTCTAGAACAACCGAAATGGATCTGTTGCTGAATGTAGCATGCGTCAGTAGATTGACGCTTGCTGCTGGAAGTCAATCAAGTTAATTTTGCACATAGATACATCATGAGCGTGTACATTAATATTCGGTTTCAGTCGGCTGCGTTGCATTGCTGATGGTAGCTGCTGGCAGTTGGTGGACTACATGCTTGCTGCCTCCCCAGATGTGTTGGACGTATCCCTGCAACTGAGGCTGCGTCAGCTGCCACTGGTCGCTGGTGTGTTGTGGTGTCCGCCGACAGTGGCGGGGGGGGGGGGGGCCTGGCGGGCAGTTTGTTTGCCGCCTGTACCGGCGGCTACGGTGCCGGGGCGGTTTGGCTGTGTTGTTCAATGCGGAGCAATTTGTTAATACAGTTCAGTCGACGGGAAATGCCTGTTTGGTCGGTTGACGCCCATGGTCGACAGGTGAACGTTTGGTCAGTTAAAGCCCATGATTGACAGGTGACCGTTTGGTCAGTTAAAGCCCATAATTGGCAGGTGACCGTTTGGTCGTTTGACGCCCATGATTGACAACTGACCGTTTGGTCAGTTAAAGCCCATGATCGACAGGTGACCGTTTGGTCAGTTAAAGCCCATGATTGACAGGTGACCGTTTGGTCAGTTAAGGCTCATGATTGACAGGTGACGTTTGGTCAGTTAAGGCTCATGATTGACAGGTGACGTTTGGTCAGTTAAGGCTCATGATTGACAGGTGACCGTTTCGTCGGTTGTGCAAAATAAGAACCTTAGGTTCTTCTACGGTGTATTCAACTACTGAATCATGCACTGCAAGCTATTTGACTACCTTTAAGGGAGTGTACTATATAAGAATATAGGCATAGTTCTTTAACTACTAGAAAATAACTGAATAACGTTACCCGGATATGCCACAATGCGAATCTAACCGAATAGTTATTCGACAGCGGGTATGCTAGAAAGAAGAATAATGACATTAACTGCGAGAGAACGATGCTGTGGGTAGTAACATGGTATTTTGGGGTAAGCGACTACCAGGCGGAACCACCCTACACGTGGTTCCGTGCGAACTCTGCAATGGAGAGTTTACCCGTGTATGACGATTTATGTGTGCGCATATTTAAAACGCATCGCTTTAACCCGTTTTACAGTGGTCAAATTCCCGCCCAACACGGTTACACTTTAAATCTTGTAAACGTTATGCGATAAGTTTCCTATTTATTTTCTAATCCTATTTTTGTGGTTAGAAGTTGATTATTGATTGCCGAGTTGAATTTTTTTCCTGTATTAAATGTTATATCCTTGTTGTGACAAGACCAAGCTACCAGTATTTATAGCTAGATATCAGTCAAATGGCTAGTGCGCATTCGCAGAAGGCCTTCTGTGGTCTGTTCGGCGGCATGTGTGGTCGACTGTTAGTCTGCTGGTTTTTTTATCGTGTAAAATGTGTTTTTGGTGCGTATTCTAATGTTTCGTTAAGTTTGTGTTATAGCTCAATGTATGTTACCACCACACATACGGCTACATTCCGATCACAATGTTCGATGTTTCGGCCCTCATACAATGTGGTGATAACGGATAACCATAGACAAGCTTACGCATGTCCGCTAGGTTCTTTTAAACATGGCGGGACGGCTGGGGAAAGTGGTTAAAAGTGTATTGGGGTAAAACGGTACAAGTACCAACGTACTTCGGTGATTAATGCATTGCATTTAATCATGTGTTGTATGCATATATTAAGTACATACTAAGAATGTACTCCCGGCGGACCGTCCGCCAGCAACGTTGGACCATTTGCTGGCAGCAGTGGGCCGTCCGCTGACAACGGTGGACCATTGGCCGGCAGCGGTGGACTGTTCGCTGGCCACGCTGGACCGTAGCTCCCTTCAGAAGCTTTGTGGAGGCCTTGTCCGTTGGTGCTTTGTGGAGGCCTTGTCCGTTGGTGCTTTGTGGAGGCCTTGTCCGTTGGTGCTTTGTGGAGGCCTTGTCCGAGGTGAGTAGTGCGCGTGACCGTTGGTGTTTGTGAGGCCTTGTCCGTTGGTGCTGTGGAGGCCTTGTCCGTTGGTGCTTTGTGGAGGCCTTGTCCGTTGGTGCTTTGTGGAGGCCTTGTCCGTTGGTGCTTTGTGGAGGCCTTGTCCGAGGTGAGTAGTGCGCGTGACCGTTGGTGCTTTGCCATCCGCCGGCAACGGTGGATCATCATCCACTTGCAACTCTGAATCGTCCGCCGGCAGCGGTGAACTGTCCACTGGCAACACTGGACCGTCCACCGGCAGCGCTGGACCGTCCATCGGCAGCGCTGGACCGTCCGCCTGCAGCGCTGGACCGTCCACCGACAGCGCTGGACCGTCCACCGACAGCGCTGGATCGTCAGATGGGAGCGGTGGACCGCAGCTTCCTTCAAAAGCTTTGCAGAGGTCTGGTCAGTGGTCCTAGGCAAGTTGTACGCTTAGCCCAAGGATGCGATCGAAGTCCACTTCATTAGTTTGTTGAATGTTCATTTGATTCTAAAAAACGGGTGCTGTTGTCTGCCTCCTGTATGGTTTTTCTATTGCTGTATATCCATCGTTGAACTGGCTGCGACCTTCGATGAAAATGCGCCAGTGAGTAGAGAAATTCAGAGCTGATTCCGATCGAAATATCTGGCAAAAAGCTTTCAATTCGTGGCTTGACTACCACAAACATACCGGTTATCAATATTCATGCTGCACGCAGACACTCACCCAGCTCGTCACCGTTGACTCTCGCGATATGCTGCGCGCAGCCACCCACCCAGCCCGTCACCGTGGACTCTCGCGATATGCTGCGCGCAGCCACCCACCCAGCCCGTCACCGTGGACTCTCGCGATATGCTGCACACAGCCACCCACCCAGCCCGTCACCGTGGACTCTCGCGATATGCTGCACACAGCCACCCACCCAGCCCGTCACCGTGGACTCTCGCGATATGCTGCACACAGCCACCCACCCAGCCCGTCACCGTGGACTCTCGCGATATGCTGCACGCAGCCACCCACCCAGCCCGTCACCGTGGACTCTCGCGATATGCTGCACGCAGCCACCCACCCAGCCCGTCACCGTGGACACTCGCACTGGGAGGCTGGATGATGTGTCCAGAAATGAACGATACAGAATGTAACAACGACCGTGTGGTCTGCTTGCGAATAAGCGCTAATCTGGTACCCAGGGGTGTTGTTTTATACACTTTTGAGGGGGCAAGCAATGTTTGCTTTATCCCCCAATAATCTCAACTTTTAACTTGGGACCCTATGGAGTGCGTCGTCCCCAATCCATTTGGGTTCGCTCATTGTCTTTGCAGAGCCTTTGTCATTGCAGAGGCGCAGGCAAATAAAAAGTGGGTGTTTTAAAACCCCTTTTGAAGTTGATTCTTACCATGCATCGTCATAGCATTAATGTTAAGCTACATGAAAAGGGGAAGGGGAGGGGGGCATGGCCCTCCCATGCTCCCGTTCCTACACCTATACCTTCATGTATTGTCCCCCTATTTTTGTTTATTCTGAAGTCGACACTCGTGCTGTCACCCTGCTCTGAAACGGCGAGAGCGTGCTCATTTCGCTATGATCGTTACGTAGAGTGCCCTACCTGGTTGTGTATATTAACTGTTATTTTGTCCTCAAGTTCCCGTTGCAGCAGTGGTCTCAGTGCGGTGTTTGTTACCTGCTGTGCGATGCAAACCAAATACAACGGTTACTCTCCTTCTCGTCAAGTGTGCCAAATACCCACTGAACAGGCTCACGGGCATCGAGGCTCCTACTCTTGTAGAGGGAGTTTGTAGAGATGGTTATATATAAGGAAGCACCTGGTTGTACATGAAGTAAGAGGTGGTCGTCTGCGCTCACCAGGAAAGAAAGTTTGCATTGTTAAAGGTGGTCGAATATGTTTTTAGCGCACCCTTTCCCTTCTGAAACATCTAAAGTAGGTAGGCACGAAAGCACAGGCACGAAAGCACTTACGCGTTTTACGCTTGGTGTGAATTTTATTAGCTTAATCTTTCCGAGCTTAGTAGCGATGTAAGTCAGATAATATTCCGATATATTTTTGTGGACCGATGCAGAAACCATTCCCGGACGGTATTTCGGCATGAAATCTCAGTTTTAGGGGTAGTCGCTCCTGTGCGCGGATCCAGGAATTGTAATTGGGACACGTTTGGAGGGACGCCGTTTCCTCGCAGTGGCGCCTTCGGCTAAAAATTCGATGAGGTGGATGGGGGTGCACTGGAGCCTATTTATCTCCGAGGGGCGCCTCTGGCTGGAACATCTGTTGAACATGGGTGAGGGGGGATTGCATTCGAGTCTTCTCGGGAGCGCTACCTTGCATGAGACACACGTCCCCAGTGCCCCTTGTTCCCGCCCCTGGTCATTCCGGCTCGCATCCCTCCCTTTTACTGTCGATATTTTCGTCATTACCATTGCCGTTACGCAATGTAATAATCAGATTGAAGCGCATTAAAGGACCAAGGCCTCAGTGACTTTTTGCTGACGTTTCCCCATCGTCGGCTGCCGGCAGCTACACGTGGCACCACAGATGGTCGGCTGTCGTCACAGTGCTGCTGTCGCGCGGCCGCCGATGCCACTGGCCGCCTATATATACCGTCCTCGCGGCGGCCGCAGCCACCTTGGGCCGATCAAGATGGGACGGTCGCTGCTGCTGTTGACGGCTGCTGCTGTACTGGCAGCCTGCCCCGGGGTGCTGTCGGACGTTGAAGCGCCGTCATCGTATTTGCACCAGCCGTGCGACGCAGCGGACGACTGCGCCACGTACGGCGCCAGCTGTCAGCACGGCACGTGTCAGTGTATACACCCGCGGTTCTCCAGTGACGGCGAATGTCAGAGGCATGGCTCATTTCTCCAGGTCAGTCCTAGTTGGCTGCTGTACAGTACCGAGCTCCCCGACGAGTCGTTATCAGACTATTTGGAAGACTGTGAAGCCGAATGCAAAACCGCCACCGAGTGCAATGCGTTCCTGTTCGCTGATAGCCCTGGACTATGCCTCATGTTCTATGAGGGCGTGACGAGTTGGGCAACAGTCGACGACTGGGGGGATCATCCATCCACCACCGCCGATTTATTGCAGACCCAGGACATTTCAAGTCTAACCGCCAAAATCTGGTCAAATCTGATGGGAGACGGCGTGGTACCTGTTGGCTACACCACAATCAGTCAACTCAAACAAGTGAAGCTGCTCCCTCAGATTGGAATGCATGAAGCCGCCTACAGATGTGCACAGGACAACGCGATCCTGCTTTCACCCATATTCGAGTCATGGCCGGAGGGCAGCCCGCCGGAGGGGACCTGCTATACGGTAGGCGTCGACCAACTGCTCGGAGATGGCGTATACTGGACAAGCGATAACGCCTTCGGGATCGACTTGTCCGTGGCCGCTGACCAGGCGCTAGGGTCCGCCGGCTACGGCTGCGTCTGCATGACGCGGGACGGCACCCTGCACGACAAGCTGTGCAAACATCTGCGTCCAGCGTTCTGCCAGTTCGCGGGCGAAAACCTGGCGCTGAGGAAGCACTCGTGGATGAGCCACCCGGGCGATCCGGAGCTGGGCAACGACGGCCTGCTGACCACCTCTCCCAGCGGCCGCCTCTGCGCGCTGGCCGACCTGCTGCCCGGCCACCACTGGACGGTTGACCTGGGCGCCACCTACCAGGTGATGTACTTCATGTATGTCAACGGCGACTGCTGCGTCGACGACCAGCCCGGCTTGGAGGTGCGCGTCGGCAGAGACCCGGACGACTTCAGTGACGCATTGTCGTCGCGTTGCGTTCTTATGGACACCAAGTTTGTTGACACCCTGTACAGTCGAGTCATCCGCTGCTATATACCTCTCACCGGCCGGTATGTGCGCGTGAGCGACGACACACCCATGGGCTTTGTCGAGTTCGCTGTCTACGGCACATACATTCTGCCGGCCGACTTCGAGGTGCCCAATGGCGGCGACAACGATAACCGTAACGGCGGCGACGGTAACGGCGGCAGCGGTTAAATCGATCTGTAATGATGTAGGTAATGCCGAATAATGAAGCTGCCGCCATGATACAGTGCTCTTCTCACTTCCGTGAGGAGCTCTGCACTGCAACGCGTCCAGTGTTGCTGTAGAGGAGTCGCTGGCTTCCACATCTAAGTTGCTTGGCTTCCACATCTAAGTTGCTTGGCTTGGAGGACTGCAATCCCGCCGAATCCACCAGGAGCCATAGTCCCGAAGTGTTGCTGTGCTATGCATCGTTTACAATGTTCATTTATGTACTTTGCGGTGACCGTACGATTTCTCTTTTTTTACTTGACAATACGACTCCCGGGATGCTGTATGCAAGTACTGAAAAGATGTGAGGTCTACCAGGGTCTACGGCAATATTTCGACTGCCCAGTTATCCACAAATCCATGTGCATTTATTGAGTTCAATTTTCTCCTTCAAAGCAAGCGACCATAGCCGGCACCACCGCGGGGACGGGGAGGCGTCTCCTCAAACTTGATGATATTTAGCACAAAATTTGTGGCATTGAATGACAAGACTCGACCTTAAAACCCTCTCGTCCCCCATCCATGTTCAATATTTGTGGCCACGCACATGCAGGCGGTCAGTCATGTGCTTCACATTAATGAGCGCCGGTCAGTCATGTGTCCACATTAATGAGCGGCGCCGGTCAGTCATGTGCTTCACATTAATGAGCGCCGGTCAGTCATGTGCTTCACATTAATGAGCGCCGGTCAGTCATGTGTTCACATTAATGAGCGCCGGTTAGTCATGTGTCCACATTAATGAGCGCCGGTCAGTCATATGCTTCACATTAATGAGCGCCGGTCAGTCATGTGTTCACATTAATGAGCGCCGGCCAGTCGTGTGCTTCACATTAATGAGCGCCGGTCAGTCATGCGTTCACATTAATGCACGCAGGTCAGTCATGTGTTTCACATTAGGAAACACCGTAGAATATATCTGGACTTCCACTTTGTAAGAGAAGGAACCTTCCTATTTGTTATTTCAATGCGAAGTATCTAAATGCAAAGTAAGCACAATTCTGGTATGGTTTAATGCGCCAACATTGATGGATATGCACCCCTTAGTATGAATGTTGGATAATGTTACAGGTGGTGGGACGAAGAACTAGGTGGTGGGATAGAGATCTATGTAGTGGGATAAATATTAGAGATAACTGGAGATCACAAATTGCGATACTTGGGATGCGGGATGGAAGACGAGAAGGAGGGGAGGCTGAAACATCGACCCGTCCTGCATGGCTTGCATTCTACTGCGGCGGCGCGCTAAAAACAAAGAATATTCGAATGTAGAGGAAGGGACACAATTTTGGTGCGCATACGTACGCCAAAATGATTTACCAGGAGCTGGTGTCAAGACTGAGCGCAAAATAATCGCGTTATATTTTGTACTTCAGTGATGATGCCATTGGGTGTCAATGCTCAAAGCTGGATATCTCTCACGAAGCCAGGGGGTCCAAGTCCGTATTTCCAAGATATTTTCAGATTGAGTATGGAAAATGATAACTCAATATTAGCAGGGTACCGAACCAGGGGGTCCAGCCCCCGATGCCTGCGGAATCTCCAGCCATGTCAGTGCCGGCCGTCACCCTCCCACCAGACATTAGCAGGGTACCGCACCAGGGGGTCCGGCCCCCGATGCCTGCGGAATCTCCAGCCATGTCAGTGCCGGCCGTCACCCTCCCACCAGACATTAGTGCGGCGCATTTTCTTCTTGGCTCAGCGAAAGAAAGTGGCATTCTAACAGAACGTCAGCGAAATGTGGAAAGGGCTCGTTAGTGATCCAGAGATCTACCGTTTGTGGAGAGGGCGCGTTAGTGATCCAGAGATGTACTGTTTATGGAAAGTGCTCGTTAGTGATCCAGAGATGTACCGTTTGCGAAAAGTGCGTCAACACGCGGATGTTCTGTGCAAGTCATAATTGAGGAATCATGTGTCAATAAATATTCACAAGGTACCAACGCACGCTGTGCTTCGTTTGGCATCAATTTCCACCGCTGATTTTTAACGAGTGTAAGCTTGTTATACCCGGCAAGGATCTCAGCCATTTCCTTTCTACCGCATGAGTGTGGCAAAATTGAGGAATGCGTGGGTCAATATGAGCCACTCGAGAACCCATGGCAATATAGGGAAGTGGCCAGTTAGTATACAATTGTTCAATTGCACCATTTTAAATTCCATTCAAACACTACCATTTACAGACACACAAACAAGAAAATCAAGAGATTTCGAGGATAGGAAAAGAAGGAAAAGAGAGAATAGTTGGGAGGCTAGAAGAGCAAAAATTAATCAAAAAAGAAAGAAAGAGAGAGAGAAGAGACCCACTTGGATTACAGGAGACTCAGTCGTCCCTTCCCCATCCACCGGAACAACATGGGAGCCCCATTTGGTTCCTGCCCGACGCTTTCCATACGCTTTCCATACCATGGGTGTAACCACTGGGGGGGGGGGGACATGCCTCCCACCCCCAAGTTGTGAAAAGTAACGATTTGTCCTCAATTTTTCCCGTGTCCCCCCCCCAAGCCTCAGCTACCTGAGTATGATCGCCTCAAAATTATACTTAATCATTTAGAAAGTGAAAATATATATGCGAGAGAATCACCAAAAATACTAGAAACCGATCAAGCCAATCAACGGGCTTCACAGGCTATCTGTCGTCACAAAATCTCAGAATGGTAAATTAGCAAACGTTAGAAATTTCTGCTTCCAGACCATTCTTGAATAACATGAACCTTGGCTATCTTGTGTTTTCGCTTCGGTGGAAAATTGTGCTTTGTCAGGCAACAAATTTGCATTATCGCAAGGCTTTATGTCTTAGGTTTCAATCCCCTGCACATATAGTGATATATCTTAACCAAACGTGACTCTGGATGTCCTTGGGTATCTTCAAGACCATGGAGGGGAGTCATGAGCAGCCTTAAGCAAGTACGTCAAGTTTACGTCGTATTCGTATTTGTATGCAGCGATGTGTTCGCCAGAGGCGTATTTGTATTTGCATCGGCATTCAGCGACGGGTTTATGATCGTTCGAATCAATTACCACAAATGCTTCTGCTTGCACTGAACACGCTGGAAGCAGCTACATAGGTCTCACATTACCACCTTAATGGTCAAGATCCAACGCAAACCGGTTTCTTCGGTTGCCTCCCTTTTTTTCTTTTTCACCCAAACCTGCCCAAATCTGGTATCACTAGCAACAGCCTGTGCTGAACCATTGTGTAACATTTCAGACCGGTACATATCAAGGACAAACTTCTGGGTCAAAGGTTAGCTTGATTTATTAGATGGCGATATTGAAGTGATATCGACCGAACGCGAGGTTTGTTTGCTATCGCTTCAATTTCCATCAAATGGGCGTCATTCGACATGGCTTGTTATGCGGTATCAGAACGCTAAGCAATCGAATTATTTTTTCAAGGACAAGGGCCAAGCTGATCATCCGGTCCGGTCAATTTTCTTTCGTTTTCGCTCAAACCCATCCAAATCTGGTATCAAGCAATAACCAGTGGTGAACACTCGAGTGACATTTCAAACCGGGACATGTCAAGGTAAAAAATTTGACTCAGTTCTTCGATGACCTCGCGTTTCGTCGCTATGGCTTCAATTTGCATTATGTGGGTGTCATTCGACGTGGCTTGCCGTACGGTATCAGAATGTTGAGATATCGAAATCATTTCACAAGTGTCGAATGTCCAGTGTGTGTACAATGATTGAGTGTAATAAGAAGAGGAAGATCAAATCAGTTTTTGTTTGCAGCCGTTGTGACACCAGGCACTCATATCCTATGTGACAAGGAGCTCCCCCAGGAAATCCGTCATAACCTGCTCGGACGACGCGCTCTTCGCTGGTTTTTAATTTACACCGCCTCATTGCTGTTCCGGCCATATCAATTTTTTTATCTTCACATTGTCCGCTTTCCTCTTAATGGTTCAACGGAAGTTGTCAAATTTGGAATCGGAGCCACACATGAATACGCACAATTTTATAACCAGCCTGAGTTCATAACCACGGGAGAGCAATGTTGTAATCAGGGGTGGATCCAAGAATTGTTATGGGGGACACTTGTCTGGAGGGGCGCCATTTCTTTGGAGCGACTCCACTGCGAAAGCACCTGGAGGGGCACTCCTGGCTGCAAAATTCGAGGGGGTGGGATGCATTCGGCCCTTCCCGAAGGGGTGACTTTCCTTCCAAGGGGATGCCTTTTTCATTCATAGGGGCACATGTCTTCAGTGCCAAACCCTTTATCCGCCCTGGTTGTCATTGCATCGAAATGTGTCCGCGTAAAACAGGGAAACATGGGCAAGGTGTATGTCCATATTTACTACAATAAAACCATCGTCCAATATTTTATGTTTGTCCTGCTACAAGAGGGCAGCGTTTAACATACAGCATGGCTCGATGATAATTGTGAAATTGGGCCAGCACATACGACAGAAAGCTAGATGTTCATAGGCGGTGATAAGGAGTGGAAATTGCTAATTTTGGCGGAACATTTTGTGGTAAATTTGCAGCATAAGGTGTTTGTTTTTGTTTTTTTTATTTTATTCGCAATACAATGTTTATGAAGGTGACTAAGATGATGGGACCACTTATTTTCTGGACAAATTCTTAGTTTTCAAGTTGTGAGCAAAATAATGCCAAAAAGGTGCTTTGAGTTAGGTAACATTCCACAAAAAATATGTTTAAAAAATAAAATAAAATGCAACATAACCTAACCTAACCTATCCTAATCTACATTTGGAGATTACAAAAATCAAAAAATGCAATTAAGAAAATGTCAAGCAATTTATTTTCTGAAAATTCCCAACATTAATAAAGAAACCTAACCTAACCTAACGTAATCGAAACCGTCCAATCTGAAGGATGCCCCGTCCAATTTGACGAATGCGATTTTGCCATTGTGAGGGTAATGGTGGCTCGATTTTTCACAGGAAAATGCTTATTAGGCAAAACCTAACAAGATTTTTCGGATCTCCCCATTCTTAAACAACTCATTAGGACTTACGCATCGTTTGAACATAAATATTCGCTGACCTAGGTTCGTTTGAACGCGTACACCTCCTGCATTTTCGGCGGAAAACTTTGAACGACATGTCCATGATATTAGCAACGCATTTGCATTCGCATTCAGCATCCTATTCGCATACTCTCCGAATTCGTTCATTTTTTTCAGGATATGATCTCCGTCGCTTGCAAAAGTAAGGCAAACAACGATTCTTCAGTAGGACGAGCGGTTCGATCTCGAGAGGTCCAGAGATGTCACTCGGGTCAAAAACGGTGTACCGTATAAAATTCGAAGTATTTCACTTAGCCGAATGATTACAACGCCTAGATGTCCGCTGTCCATCAAAGATGCAGCACATCGGATGACGTGAACTTCAATGTCACAGTTTGACCTCAAGTCACCGAAGTTGGTTTTACTCATGCACTATATTTATTTACGGAGTACCGAATAAACTCATGATGACACCTCGGATATACCTGATTTTTGCAGGTCATAGTCTACATAGCACGTACATAGAGCACATCAATCAAAATGACCCATTATGGCCACTGATTCATCACCGTTAGCCAAAAATTCCCCAAAAATGCAACTATACCAAATTCTTGTGTACCCGATAATGTCCGCATAATTTTACTTGGCACGACGAAAAAACACCCAGACATTGGTTATGGCCTATGGATGCAGCACATTGAAGCATCTGGCCTACAATCTCATAGTTTGATTTATATTCGCAAAATACTGTTTTGACCATGCATTATTGCCATCTACCGGGTACCTAATAATACCCTCCTAAATACATTCATCGGATGGACATTAGCGCCAAAAAATCTCCCATCGGACAAGAAAGCAGCACATCCAAGCATGTCACCTTCAAGCTCACCATTTGACCTCAGGTCAACTTAGACTTTAACATTACACCCATTACGACGACGAACCGTCGTATTTCGCCTTCAGAGGCGAAATACGACGAACCATTTCGCCTTCAGAGGCGAAAAGGTCAGGCAGGTCAAATCTGGGGTACCCCATAACTTGCTGGATAATTCACTTGTTGGAATAATTCAAACGCTTGTGCCACCGCTATCATCGTGGCATGCAGCACACCAAGTCAACTGGTCTCTCGAGGTCACCATTTGACCTCAGGTCAACGAAGAGTTAACATTACACCCTATGGGAATATCACGGTGTACCGAGTAAAATTTTCCTGAATAGATTTATCGGATGGATATTAGCGTCAAAGAATCGCCCACCGAGCAAGGACGCAGCACATCCGAGCATGTGACTGTCAGCGTCAGCGTTTGACCTCAGGTCAGGTTTTATGAAATTCAGAAGAAGAAAGTAGTACACTTGGGTACCGTATGTGGGCCTAACGAAGCATTGAATGTAGAATATCTCAACACTGATGCATGCACTAGCAACACAAGAAGCAGCACACTGCGTGACCTGACCTCTATCGACGACGCATTTCGTCAGGTAGCACTAGCGTCCCATTCAACAACGCATTCAGAAACGAATTCACCAATGTTCTCCGATTCGTCTGAAAATTTGACACAACCTTCGCAGACATGCAGTACATGCAACCCGAAACTGTTGTCTGGAAAATGGCGCTGAGATCGCGTGCATGGTGCTGCTGCTGATCGGTCGCGTCTCCCGTGCACTCTCCGTTCGATTGAAGGTCAACTAAAATGAATGATGCCCTTACCTCAGCTAAATGAAGCCCATGATCATTGGGCGGACTCGCATTCCCGTACGGTCAAAGCGGACAATGCACAGGATCTTGACGACATACAAGCGGAAAATCTTGGCGCCCTAGAATCCGAAACTCAATTACTGTGTTCTGTACATTGTACAGCATCCGTGCGGATACAGACAGCATTTGCCGCAAGCAGCGGATGCATCAGGCTGACGGCAACACTCACCATCTCGCACTCTTCTCAGCTACCAAAAATTGTCGATGGAGCGTTTCTACAACACCTGTATTTACGTGTATACACTTTACAAAGCATAATCACAACATGGCTGTGGAACAGGTACTGAGCAATTGGACATATCACATGGAAGTCGGCCTGGCAGGCGACCTGCGGTTGGCCCAGACTCTCTGGCTGCCCCCCCCCCACACACACTGCGTATCAGCCGGCACTGTACGCAGCCGGCCAATGGTGATCCTCCACCGATGCCAACGATGTGCGAACTTGTGCAGCCACTCGACGAGCGCCGTCGTGACGGCCGTGACCAAAACGTCGATCATGTTCTGCGTGTAGACCACCGTCTCCTCGTACGACTGGCTGAGCCTGCAGCAGAAGTGGCAGTCATGCACAAAAGTATACAGCAGGACGATCACACCATATATATATATATATATATATATATATATATATATATATATATATATATATATATATATATATATATATATATATATATATATATATATATATATATATATATATATATATGTATATGTATATATATATATATATTATATATATATATATATATATGTATATATATATATATATATATATATATATATATATATATATATATATATATATATATATATATATATATATATATATATATATGTATGTATATATATACATATATATATATATATATATATATATGTATGTATATATATATATATATATATACATACATTATACGGAGATGTATACATTTACCTCTCACGTTCCTTTGGAAGTAATTGCAATATTTGCCAAAAATGAGTTTGTGGAGGCACTTGGCGCAGCCGTACAGCTTGCTATGAATTAATTGCACGGCTGTTGGTCGCCGACCTTTCCTCGTTCTTGTCATTTCGGTCGGTAGAGGGTCTGGTTGTAATCGGGAGCTATTACGTCGAATCCAAAGAAACGTGTTCCATCAGTACATTTAGTGATGCAATTTGGTGAATGTATCATATTTGAAGTGTTTTAGTTCTTCATACACAGCTGAAGACGCGTGGTTATAGGAATACGAAAGTCCAAGACCGACATACAAGGAGCCTCAATCGAGCATACCGTATTCTGAACACCGTAATCTCCCTTGTACAGCGCCTTCAATGACGCCTTATGCAAGTAGTAATTGCAAAACAACTTAACAAATAGTATTACCATTAAAATGCGGAGAAGGAACAAGGCAAAAAGCAACAAAAATAAACTCCTTTGCATCAATACTGGACCTCGGAACTGGTATGTGCTCACCTGAAAGCAACAAAGTATAGTACAGTGGTGCTATCTGGTGGACAGTTGTACATATTCCACGTACAGTACCGCAGGGTACCTTAATCACTACACCTTGAACAGCGACGAACTTTCCTATCCAACCTAATTACCTGTCTGGTGACCCCATATAAAAATGCATCCTCCGGAGGTGAAGAGGAATGTGAAACATTGCTCCTTGGGAGAAAGGATGCGAGACGGCTTCCGGTGGCGAGAAGGGGTGTGAAATACTGCCTGCTCCGGAGATGAAAAGGTAATGCGAAATAATGCTCCATCTGGAGTTATAAGAGATATGCGAAAGTCTACCCTCTAAAGGGATTAGT
The DNA here is from genome assembly GCA_034440615.1 of Ashinkailepas kermadecensis. Taxonomy (NCBI): domain Eukaryota; kingdom Metazoa; phylum Arthropoda; class Thecostraca; family Neolepadidae; genus Ashinkailepas; species Ashinkailepas kermadecensis. Next base: position 190,253 of record JAOTOM010003836.1, read on the forward strand.
GAATCTAGAACACTACTTCCTCACCAGATGAAGTCAGGACTTGAAATACTGCCCACCTGCGCAGATGAAGGAACGAGGTGTAGCACTGTTCCGGAACGTCTCGTATTGTTCGGGAGTCAATGCCGCCTGTCGCTACGGCCATTTCCTTGCTAAGCTTCATGGGCTTCGGATTGCGGTCCGGGATGCAGTCGATATTGAAGTCCACATCGATGAGGTTGCCGGCTTAGGCAGCAGCGAGCTGTCCAGGTGGCGGTCTCCGACACCCGGCAGGTAGATGATGACGCAGTAGGCAGCAGCGAGCTGTCCA
>JAOTOM010003837.1:0-60000 GCA_034440615.1 Ashinkailepas kermadecensis
ATCTTTATTTATCTCCGTATATCCATATTTATCTCATTATGTCTATCATCGTCTTGTTATACCTATGCTTCTATCTTCCTATCTAACTTTCTCCATCTAATTCTTTATTGGTCTGTCCATAGATCTATCGATCTTTATCTATACAGACAGACAGACAGACTTTTTATTGATGTCCTCCACAATTGACTCGTGGCTATTATGACATCGCGTCAAGTGGATAAAACAACACAGCATAAAAGGTCAAACTCACAGAACAGTCAAACCAGTGGTCATAAACGTCAGCAAGTCGAGCAGTAAATCAGTCCGGCACGGGCGGCACGTCAAACAGGTACCGCCGTAGGTGGCGACCAAAGATGGACACGGGAAGTCGCGTCAGCTCAGGTGGCAGTGAGTTGTACATAAGTGGCGCTCTGGAGCTAAAACGTCTCTTCCCCATCTCGGTGCGGGACCGGGGGACATGCAAGTAATGGTCTTGACGGGTGGTCCGGTCACGAATCTCCGCCATGGTGGTGAGATCGTGAGCCAGTGACTCTGGCTCACCATGACGACGCACCTTGTGCGTGAGGCAAAGGGGTGTGGTATCTGGCCAGGTTCTCCGCGCTGAGCCAGCCCAGCCTCCTCAGCAGATCCGAAACATGGTCAAATTTTTGCGGCCGAAAATTACCTTTGCCGAGTAGTTTATAATTTTTTGAATGCGAGATAAGTTCTTTTTGGCTCCGTTACCATACACAGAAATACAGTAGCGGATCTGCGAGAAGACCAGAGCATCGACCAGCGCGGAGATGACGGCAGGTGGAAGGTGTCCTCTCAGATGCGATAGACCACCCAGAACTCCAAAACAACGCCGAGTCAATTCTGAGACGTGCGAGTCCCAGCTGAGCGAGCGATCGAAAATAAGACCGATATTTTTGCATTCCGAAATGGTGGGTAGATCGTGATCGCGAAATTTAACTGTGATATCCGGTAAGGCACGCAGATTTTGTGGGCTGCCCAACATCATCAGCTGTGTCTTAGTTACGTTAATTTTCAGTCCATTTGCTCGAAACCAGATGTCGAGGGAGGCCAGAACTGTTTCCATATGAGTGACGACATTTTGAATTTCAGATTTCTTACCACTGACCAAAATTTGGGTGTCGTCGGCGTATTGAATAACCACTGCGCCTTCGGCGAACAGGCTGAGGTCGTTGGCGAAGACACAGTAGAGGAGAGGTCCGAGAGATGATCCTTGAAAAACGCCGATGCTGTTGGGCAACGGGGCAGATTTTGGACGACACCCAGACTGTCAGTAAGGCTGACACTCTGGGTGTGGTTCTGAAGATAAGCCGAAAACCAGGAAGTATCGATGCTGTGGAGACTTAATTTTGACAGGAGTTTTGAGTGATCTATCACATCAAAGCATTTGCTCAAATCCAGCAGGCAGAGAAGGGACACCTCTCCATGGTCACATGCGGATAGGATCTGGTCAGATATGGAGGTCAGAGCGGTTTCCGTTGAGTGACGAGGACGGAAGCCGTGCTGAGTTTGGGAGAGGAGGTGGTTATCGGACAGATAATTGTAGAGTTGCTGGTGGACGGCACGCTCTACAATTTTCGCAATGACTGGAACGATGGAGATAGGACGGAAATTGGAAGGGTTACAGGGATCACCGGACTTGAAGATGGGATGGACGAGGGAGTGCTTCCAAGAATCAGGAACATCGGATTTGGTAATGCTGGAATTGACCAAATGCAGGAGCACCCCACCTATCGAGTCGAAGCACACCCTGAACATGTGGATGCTGATGCCGTCCTCGCCACAGCCTGACGAGCCGTTCATCCCGAAGACGACGGCTCGCAGCTCAGGTAGCGACAACGGCACCAGGGTAAGCGCACAGGCACCAACACGCGGCAAACGGCAGGAGATACTCGGCGTCGCTCCCATACTCCTAACCTCGTCAGCCACGCACGGGCCCACGCGGACAAAAAATCGGTTAAGGTCATCAGCTGTCGCGTCGGGCAGCTTACGAATGGCCTGCTTGCCGCCGACAAATGACCTAACATGGCGCCACATTGACCTCCGCCCATCCTCACGGATGCGCCGCTCGACATCGTCCCGGCTATCACACCTAATCGCCGATCGTACAGCTCGGTTGGCGTCCCTGTACTCCGTCGACTGGTGCCCATAGACAGCCAGCGCACCACGGCGGCGACACATTAAAGCTTTGGTTCCATCTGATACGACCGGGGCGCTAGGGTTCCGGATTTTGACAGTCCTGATGGGAGCATGGGTGTCAATGATGGGTAAAAAGATGGCCAGAAAACAGTCCCACTTGAGCGTGACGCAGGGAGAATTAAAAACAGAACTCCAGTCAGCCAAACAAAGATCATACAGCAAAACATTCGGATCAATACGGCGAAAGCAACGGGAGCGAACAGTGGCGCCGCTCGGTCTAGATCTGGGCACATCGACAGAAACACGAACAAATCTATGCGGACTGAAGTGACAAAATTGTGTACGGCAGTGCTGCACAATGTCACGACAGTTGGTGATAACCACGTCAAGGAGAGAGCCAGTTGAATAAGTGGGTGAGGTCACACACTGAAATAACGAGTAATCAAAAATAAAATTAGACAGCGCACGCCTACCTTGGTCCGTGTCTGGTTTCCGCAGGTCACAATTTAAATCTCCGCAAATAAAAAGTTTGGACTTGGGATAGTCAACAACCACACGTTGGAATTGTGCTTCTAGGTCTACAAAGTCCGCTTTCACGTCGGTCATATTCCGTCTCGGTGGACGAATTGATATGCTCTCCTCCTCTCACGCTCCCTCGCACTCCTTTTACTTTTCGTTCTATCCATCGGTCTTCCACTCCGTCTGATTAATGTTTTCGGTCGTGGGCTCAATTTGATCGGCCTCAATGTGATAATTTGGTGGCTAGGTTCACTCCAATGGACGGCGTGATGAAATGGAACACCCAGCCAGTTGAAATGGGAGAGAAACCTTTTGAAATTGGTTCTTTCATACAACTACATATGGTGAATGTTCGATTTCCCCAAGTTCGGTGACTGCGCTTGTCCCCTCCCCTCCACCCTCCCCGTTCCTGCCTGCAACCTGAACAAAGCGTGTGCAATACACGAGTTGCAAGTGAACTGGTGTAGCAATGTAATGTGTCGTTAGTCATCTTACGATACAAAGTTAAAACTCGAGTAGAACTGGTATAAAACAAGAGTGAAAACTATTTCCTCGAGCAGCATAAATGAGCATTGAACACAGCTGATGGGCAACGGCTGGTGTTGGATGAAGCAGCGTTCGCAAGAAGTACCGTCAGATGAATATATGTATACATATATATATATATATATATATATATATATATATATATATATATATATATATATATATATATATATATATATATATATATACATGTATGTATCTAAATCTTGCTTTATGCATTACTTTTTAGTATGGCTATGAATATTCACCTCACTGATAATCTATCTTCTGAAAAGTGAGCTTCAGACGAACACCATGCCATCGAGCATTGCCATCCGGCACAAGCGTTGAGGACGGTCATGCGGTCGCCGGGCCTATCAGTGAAGCGCCACATTGGCCGTGTCTTCTCTGACGATGTACAGGGCGAGCCCGCTGTGCCGCCGAGCATGACGAACACGGTGCAGAAAGCCGTCCGCAGTCGAGTGAACACCAGCCAAGATGCCTCTCAGTTCTAACAATGTGGACAAGTGGACTTTTGAAGCAACGCTTTTGGGAGCAGTTCTTATTCAGGCACGGCTGTCGACAATTATCAAGGTATAGAGGGGTCTCCCGATCCGAAGGTAACGTGTCGAGGGAGCTGGACTGAGGTGCGCACCAGGGAAGAGGGGGAGGGGGCTCTCGTGGAGGAAGTGGGCGGTTGCTACTCCGTCCACCTCACACCCTCGGATCCGTGCTTGGTGGCCCAGCAAGCACATGCCACTGGTTGCAGAATCGTCCTACCATTTGCTAAGGAGGTAAAAACCTGACTGAACATGAGCTCGTCTGTTGCACTGCCGCGTTACCACCACCACCACTGCCCGGTTACCACCACCACTGCCCGGTTACCTCCCGAATGCCGCGCGTTCGTACCGACGAATTGTGCGGACAGCGCGGTGGTCGTATTGATCATTCGTCCCGATCTCATTCCTACGGCGGCGTGTTTGGAATGTGGCGAATGCGAGTGCATGCTGCGCGCCCGGAAATATTGGCCACAGCTTCTCCATGAAGGTGACGCCATCCTCTGTGCTGAACACATGGGCGACAGTTCATCCCGGACCAACCGATACTGCGAAATTCTCAAGACTAGGTCAGAGAATACACCGGAAGGAGTAATAACAATAAGAGGAATATATTTTCCCCACCAATCATCTTCAGGCTCTCTTCTCTGTTCTCCCTTCTCCCGCCTCAGTTTCTTACAACGGAAGATCACTAGTGGTCAATATGTATTCATGCTATTATGATTAATCCTTCCAATGCATGTATTGGAATGATTTTTCGCACCCGGTTGCAGCTGATATCGAATACACCGTGCTGCTCACATTGCCATTGGGAACCCTCGCTACGTGTATTGTGCCCGCCAGGTGTTGAGTGACGGTGAAATCTCCGACAACCGCACGCCGCTGTCTTGCTCGCTTCGTCCTCATGTGACACGTGAGCAATTTGGCGCGAAAAGTTAGCGCAGAACGCAATCTCCGAAACGAGACAAGCGACAATCTAAATGGCCGGGCTGGTCGGAAATCACGTGCACGTGACTGTTCCACGTGACCACCTCAGCTGCCGCGGCCGCCGCTGACGTGATTGTTCCACCTGGGCACCCTAGCTGTCGCCACCGTCATCGCCTCTGCCTTGGTGGTCGTCACCCTGGACACACCTGTTGGCGCCGCCCCTCCATAGTGGTCGTCATCCTGACACACCTGTTGGCGCCGCCCCTCCACAGTGGTCGTGGTCGTTACCCTGGACACACCTGTTGGCGCCGCCCCTCTATAGTGGTCGTGGTCGTTACCCTGGACACACCTGTTGGCGCCGCCCCTCTATAGTGGTCGTTACCCTGGATACAACTGTTGGCGCCGCCCCTCCACAGTGGTCGTTACCCTGGACACACCTGTTGGCGCCGCCCCTCCACAGTGGTCGTTACCCTGGACACACCTGTTGGCGCCGCCCCCTCCACAGTGGCCGTCACCCTGGACACACCTGTTGGCGCCGCCCCTCTATAGTGGTCGTGGTCGTCACCCTGGACACACCTGTTGGCGCCGCCCCTCTATAGTGGTCGTTACCCTGGATACACCTGTTCGCGCCGCCCCTCCACAATGGTCGTCACCCTGGACACACCTGTTGGCGCCGCCCCTCTATAGTGGTCGTTACCCTGGATACACCTGTTGGCGCCGCCCCTCCACAGTAGTCGTCACCCTGGACACACCTGTTGGCGCCGACCCCTCCACAGTGGCCGTCACCCTGGACACACCTGTTGGCGCCGCCCTTCTATAGTGGTCGTCACCCTGGACACACCTGTTGGCGCCGCCCCCTCCACAGTGGTCGTCACCCTGGACACACCTGTTGGCGCCGCCCTCTATAGTGGTCGTTACCCTGGACACACCTGTTGGCGCCGCCCTCTCCACAGTGGTCGTGGTCGTCACCATGGACACACCTGTTGGCGCCGCCCCTCCACAGTGGTCGTCACCCTGGACACACCTGTTGGCGCCGCCCTCTCCACAGTGGTCGTGGTCGTCACCCTGGACACACCTGTTGGCGTGGCCCCTCTATAGTGGTCGTGGTCGTCACCCTGGACACACCTGTTGGCGCCGCCCCCTCTATAGTGGTCGTGGTCGTTACCCTGGACACACCTGTTCACGCCGCCCCTCTGTAGTGGTCGTGGTCGTTACCCTGGACACACCTGTTCGCGCCGCCCCTCTATAGTGGTCGTGGCCGTCACCCTGGACACACCTGTTGGCGCCGCCCCCTCCACAGTGGTCGTGGTCGTCACCCTGGACACACCTGTTGGCGCCGCCCCTCCACAGTGGTCGTCACCCTGGACACACCTGTTGGCGCCGACCCCTCCACAGTGGTCGTGGTCGTTACCCTGGACACACCTGTTGGCGCCGCCCCTCTATAGTGGTCGCCACCCTGGACACACCTGTTGGCGCCGCCCCTCCACAGTGGTCGTCACCCTGGACACACCTGTTGGCGCCGACCCCTCCACAGTATTCGTAACCCTGGACATACCTGTTGGCGCCGCCCCTCTATAGTGGTCGTGGTCGTCGTCCTGGACACATCTGTTGGCGCCGCCCCTCCACAGTGTCGTGGTCGTCACCCTGGACACACCTGTTGGCGCCGCTCCCTCCACAGTGGTCATTACCCTTGACACACCTGTTGGCGCCGCTCCTCTATAGTGGTCGTGGTCGTCACCCTGGACACACCTGTTGGCGCCGCCCCTCCACAGAAGTCGTCACCCTGGACACACCTGTTGGCGCCCCTCCACAGTGGTCGTCACCCTGGACACACCTGTTGGCGCCCCTCCACAGTGGTCGTGGTCGTCGCCCTGGACACACCTGTTGGCGCCGCCCCTCCACAGTGGTCGTGGTCGTCACCCTGGACACACCTGTTGGCGCCGCCCCTCCACAGTGGTCGTGGTCGTCACCCTGGACACACCTGTTGGCGCCGCCCCTCCACAGTGGTCGTGGTCGTCACCCTGGACACACCTGGTGGCGCCGCCCCTCCACAGTGGTCGTGGTCGTCACTCTGGACACACCTGTTGGCGCCGCCCCTCCGCAGTGGTCGTGGTCGTCACCCTGGACACACCTGTTGGCGCCGCCCCTCCACAGTGGTCGTGGTCGTCACCCTGGACACACCTGTTGGCGCCGCCCCTCCACAGTGGTCGTGGTCGTCACCCTGGACACACCTGGTGGCGCCGCCCCTCCACAGTGGTCGTGGTCGTCACCCTGGACACACCTGTTGGCGCCGCCCCTCCACAGTGGTCGTGGTCGTCACCCTGGACACACCTGTTGGCGCCGCCCCTCCACAGTGGTCGTGGTCGTCACCCTGGACACACCTGTTGGCGCCGCCCCTCCACAGTGGTCGTGGTCGTCACCCTGGATACACCTGGTGGCGCCGCCCCTCCACAGTGGTCGTGGTCGTCACCCTGGACACACCTGTTGGCGCCGCCCCTCCACAGTGGTCGTGGTCGTCACCCTGGACACACCTGTTGGCGCCGCCCCTCCACAGTGGTCGTCACCCTGGACACACCTGTTGGCGTGCTCTCAGGTGTGGGCTGAGGCGCTCGACGCCGGGCCGCGCTCACTATCGAGCGGCACGGCTCCGGTGGTGGCTGCGGCCGTACCAAACGAGCCGCACCAGGTGTACGCCGCAGACGGGGGCGCTGCACGACCGCTGCCGCCGCCGCCTCCGCCGCCGGGTAACGGTGTGCGTGAGTGCGCGGCTCCAGCGCGCGCTGGTGGGGCTGTGGGTTCAGAGACGAGCGGAAAACCAGACACGCTGCCACGTCGGCAACGGCTGCAATATTGTGAGCGGCTGAAATGTTGGGAGTTAGCTGCAATACTGGGAGGAGCTGCAATACCGGGAGTAGCTGCAAAGTTGAGAGTAGCTACAATATTAAGCACGGCTTCAATATTGGACGTGGCTGCAATGCACATGACGGAGTCCCGTCCGTTAACCCTCCACCCGCTGCAGAGATGTGGGGAGGAGGCGGGACGAGTTCCGTCCGCTAACCCTCCACCTGCTGCAGAGATGTGGGTGAGGAGGCGGGACGAGTTCCGTCCGCTAACCCTTCACCTGCTGCAGAGATGTGGGGAGGAGGCGGGACGAGTTCCGTCCGTTAACCCTCCACCAACTGCAGAGATGTGGGGAGGAGGCGGGACGAGTTCCGTCCGTTAACCCTCCACCAGCTGCAGATATGTGGGGGAGGAGGCGGGACGAGTTCCGTCCGTTAACCCTCCACCAGCTGCAGAGATGTGGGGAGGAGGCGGGACGAGTTCCGTCCGCTAACCCTCCACCTGCTGCAGATATGTGGGGAAGAGGCGGGACGAGTTCCGTCCGTTAACCCTCCACCAGCTGCAGAGATGTGGGGAGGAGGCGGGACGAGTTCCGTCCGTTAACCCTCCACCAGCTGCAGATATGTGGGGAGGAGGCGGGACGAGTTCCGTCCGTTAACCCTCCACCAGCTGCAGAGATGTGGGGAGGAGGCGGGACGAGTTCCGTCCGCTAACCCTCCACCTGCTGCAGAGATGTGGGTGAGGAGGCGGGACGAGTTCCGTCCGTTAACCCTCCACCAGCTGCAGAGATGTGGGGACGTAGCGACACGGTTCGGTCAACCTGAAGCATCGCCGAATGGAAAGAAGTCGAGTGCAGGTCCAACAGCGGCATCAGGTGCCCGGTCGGGAGGTATCAGGTGCCCAGTCGGAAGATATCAGGTGCCCAGTCGGAAGATATCAGGTGCCCAGTCGGAAGATATCAGGTGCCCAGTCGGAAGGTATCAGGTGCCCAGTCGGAAGATATCAGGTGCCCAGTCGGAAGATATCAGGTGCCCAGTCGGAAGGTATCAGGTGCCCAGTCGGAAGATATCAGGTGCCCAGTCGGAAGGTATCAGGTGCCCAGTCGGAAGGTATCAGGTGCCCAGTCAAAAGGTATCCGGTGCCTAGTCGGAAGACATCATATGCCCAGTCGGAAGGTATCAGATCCTAGCCGGAAGACATCAGGTGCCCAGTCGGAAGGCATCAGGTGCCCAGTTTGAAGGCATCAGGTGCCCAATCGGAAGGTATCAGGTGCGCAATCGGAATGCATCAGGTGCCCAGTCGGAATGCATCAGGTGCCCAGTCGAAAGGCATCAGATGCCCAGTCGGTGCGGCGCCGGCTTGCTGCGTCGATTAGTGCCCGTCGATCATGGCCAGAGGTTCCCGGAAGTGTCCCTCCTGAGGCAGGAGGATCATCCCGGCCACACCCCTGCTCCGGAAGTGTCCCTCCTGAGGCAGGAGGATCATCCCGGCCACACCCCTGCTCCGGTGGGCTGGTCTCTGCCAGTCAAAGGTGCATTGGTAGGTTAGTCTCCGCCAGTCAAGCCTGCACCAGTATAAATCGTTGCGCACACCGTTCGGGGATGCGCACACAGAGCTTCTCGAGCTGTGTTTCACTTTCCTCTGCAGAACGAAACTAGAGCATTCCATTTGAAGTCAAAAGTCAATAGCCTCTCCGCTCCGGTATGACACAAACATGTTGGTCATATGACAACAGACGAGCGGAACCGATCTAATTTGACAACACGCGAGGTTGCCCTTGAGATTGCGTTTGCTTTTTTTGCATCCAGGTCTTCCGAGCAGCTTGGTTGTTCTTCCTTCGGGGGGCTTGTCCAGACTTCTAACTTGAACATTCGCCTGCGCGAACCAGGTTGAGCCCAGACGCCTGCGGCTCGTCCTGGACGCCCGGCCCTCCGCTTCGGCTCCCGGTCGCGGTTAGTCAGTGGAGCCCGTCATCTCCCACGTCCAACGGTCCAGCTGCGGCGAACCCGTGGAGCCAGACGGAGGCCGTGATGCCACCTTTCAAATATGCTGTCTCGTGTAATGAATGCCCGTGTGTATGTTCTAAGTGTTTCTGTCCGCTACGTCAGATTCTTTGCTTGAATTCCATCGTTTCCCACCTTTTCAAGCCTGCTTGGTCACAAAAGCCGGCTGAAAGTAGCTTTTCCTTAGTCCATCCTCTCTAGCAGATGGCACGCTTCGTCCGCTGAGGGGAAAAGAGCGCCATTAAGGACGCTGAGCGAGCGAGTGCATGGGGCTGCAGGAATGACTGCAAGTCTGCAGACTGCAGGTACAGGATCAATGATTACAGCGGGCAGAAGACCAGCTACCGCAACTGGGCACCCCTGCTAGCCATTGGGGATATGAACGTGTTCCGCTCAGCTCAGCTGCCACGTAAGCGTAAGCATTTTAGAAGCCAGTACAGTGGATTTCATCACAGTGCATGACATCTGAAGAACCTGCAACAAACCCGGCCGAGGAGCCAAATTTCGAGAGCAGTTCTTCCAGTGTAGTGTGGGCAAGTGTGTTCGCAAAACGAATCCACTTCAGCCGAAATTAGGTGCACCTTTTCTTTTTTACCTCTCTTTTGTATTCCCCTACCCATTAATAGGTAGGCAGGAGTGCCTTTCCATACCCGTGCGACCTAATTACGTTAAATTCCAGGCATGAGAAGTAGGTCATGGTAAGCAAGTCAAGGTAGGTCACACCACTCCCCGCTCGTGTTTCTTGTTGGTCAGATCCCGCCACGAGATATTAGCAAAATATGTTCCTGAAGCCATCTCAGACAATTGCCAAAGCTAGTAACGTCGTCGAGGGCTCCAGAAAAACTGTGCTATAGGTGCTAATGGAGAAATAATATAAAATCCCTAATCTTGCACATGCATCTCCTAAACTATTACTACACTAAGGAGAAAAGACGAACCAAGTATGAAGAAAGAAGAAAGAAAAGAAAACATGATACTGAAACGAAAATATTCGAATAAGACAAGCAGATCAGAGTGCATAGCACATCATTATCACTGACATTCATTGCAAAAGTTCTTTTTTTCGACATTGGACTCGATCGCGCACGTATTTCACAGCACTTACGCTGTGGTGAACTGTCGCCAAATGGTATTCGCTACACGCTGTGTCCCAGCCCTCCGCTTTATGACCCAATGACCTGCCATTTGACCACATGATCTGCAGTCCTCTGCCATATCTGACCAGCTATATGGCAGCCACTCACTGACCAGTCCGACGGCCGTCCCCTGCTGTCCGCAGCTCTTCCGCCAGTGTACGCCTCACAACCAAAGAGCAGCAGCTGCTGTAGCGCTGCCGGTGAGACGATCGGCCCGCCGGCCCCGGGGCATGCTGGTCACGTGACATGACGTAACAGCCTGGCCAACGGCAAGTCGGCCGGGCCGGCGCCGCTGGGTCTCCGCCATCGTGGTTTCTGAAACAAAACAGAAGAGTGCACTTTGAAGACAGCATGTTGTTGAGAGGTACTAAAGATCAATACGTGTATTACAAGAGCGGGCGATTTGTTTATTCTGAGCGAACAAATTAGGCCTGGAACACTAGAGAAAAACGTTATTGGGGTATCAAAAGTGTGAGAGGCGGGCCTCGCTGAGTCGAGTCGAATCAAGCCCAGTCGAGTCGAGTCGAGTCGCGAGTCTGCCAGAATGGAGTTTTGTCGTATGTACACTGGGTTGGAATATACACGGGCACGGAATCGGCAGGGGTTTTGCCCTCGCTCGTAACCGGCGCGGCTGGCTGAACTAACTAGACTCATGGCCACATGGCTGTCAGGAAGACCGCAGACAATTTTTTTCCAGGACTGTTGCTGTCATGATCATTCAACGTCGCCCACTAAGCTCTACTGGTGACCTTATCTGGTCACGGTATCCGATTACCTTATCCGACGACCTTATCTGATGATCTAATCGCATGACTTAATCTGATGACCTTATATGATGACCTTATCTGATGACCTTATATGATGACCTTATATGATGACCTTCTATGATGACCTTCTATGATGACCTTATATGATGACCTTATATGATGACCTTATATGATGACCTTATATGGTGACCTTATCTGAATAACTATCTGATGTCCCTATCTCATGACCTTATCTGATGACCATATATGATGACCTTATCGGATGACCTTATGTGATGACCTTATGTGGCGCCCGTATATTGTGACCGTACATGATGACCTTATATGATGACATTTTCTGAATAACTGCACCTGATGACCGTATCTGATGACCTTATCTGATGACCTTATATGATGACATTTTCTGAATAACTGCACCTGATGACTGTATCTGATGACCTTAGCTGACGACCTTATATGATGACCTTATCTGACGACCTAATCTGACGACCTTATATGACGACCTTAACTGATGACCTGATAGGACCTGATATGACCTATCTGATGACCGCATGTAAGTACCTTATCTGATGACCTTATATGATGACCTTATATGATGACCTTATATGATGACCTTATATGATGACCTTATATGATGACCTTATATGATGACCTTATATGATGACCTTATATGATGACCTTATATGATGACCTTATATGATGACCTTATATGATGACCGTATATGATGATCATATATGATGACCTTATATGATGACCTCATATGATGACCTTATCTGACGACCTTATCTGATGACCTTATATGATGACCTTATATGATGACCGTATATGATGATCATATATGATGACCTTATATGATGACCTCATATGATGGCCTTATCTGACGACCTTATCTGATGGCCTTATATGATGACCTTATCTGATGCCCATATCTGATGGCCTTACATGATGACCTAATATGATGACCTTATCTGATAACCTGATCTGGTGACTTCATATGGTGACCTCATATGGTCACTATCTGATCACCTAATCTGATGACCGCATCTGATGACTTATCTGATGACCGTATCTGATGACCGTATCTGATGACCTTACCTGATGACCTTATCTGATGACAAATTTGATAACCTAATCTGATTACATTATCTGATGGCCTTATCTGATGACCTTGTATGATGGATACGATGCGTCGGGGAAGATATACCGCAGCATCGTAATTAGTGCGTATTGATGGTATTATGTTTTGTCCCTCATCTTTTATGGTGATGTATTTTATATCACCTTTTATATGCTTCTGTATTAACATCTGACTTCACTTGCTAGTGCGCGACAGCGTGTTGGTGGCATGGAATTTAGTCAAGGAATAAACAAAGAAACAAGCGGGAACTTTTACAACGTTAATCGGAGGTGCATCATAATTGGACACACCAGACTGCCACCGAAGCTTTGACTCGGAATACTCGCATTGTCCACCCTGCCAATTCCAAACGAAAGCAACCGCCTATCCTGGTGGTGGAAAATGCTCTGACGAGGCACCCCACGTGTTCGACGTCGACGTCAGCCGACCTTATCTCTGGGCCGTCGACGCCGTCTACAGTCACAGCCGACGATTCGTCTCCCGTCAACGGCGGACGTCGCGGCATTAGCGCGGGCCGCGCCCGGCGGCCACAAATCAATGGGCAGTCGCGCAGCGCGAGCTGCCGTTTCAGGGTAATGGCCGCAAGCCGCAGTCAATACGCCCCCACTGCGCGACCCAGCGTCCGCCGTGCGCGCTGACAGCCCATCACCCGGCTGAGGTCTGACACCCCATCACCCGGCTGAGGTCTGATACCCCATCACCCGGCTAAGGTCTGACACCCCATCACTCGGCTGAGGTCTGACACCCCATCACCCGGCTGAGGTCTGACACCCCATCACCCGGCTGAGGTCTGACACCCCATCACTCGGCTGAGGTCTGATGCCCCATCACCCGGCTGAGGTCTGACACCCCATCACTCGGCTGAGGTCTGATGCCCCATCACCCGGCTGAGGTCTGACACCCCATCACTCGGCTGAGGTCTGATGCCCCATCACCCGGCTGAGGTCTGACACCCGGTTACTCGACTGAGGTCTGACACCCCATCACCCGGCTGAGGTCTCATACCCCATCACCCGGCTGAGGTCTGACACCCGGTTACCCGACTGAGGTCTGACACCCCATCACCCGGCTGAGGTCGGACACCCCATCACCCGGCTAAGGTCTGACACCCCATCACTCTGACACCCCATCACCCGGCTGAGGTCTGATGCCCCATCACCCGGCTGAGGTCTGACACCCGGTTACCCGACTGAGGTCTGACACCCCATCACCCGGCTGAGGTCGGACACCCCATCACTCGGCTGAGGTATGATACCCCATCACCCGGCTAAGGTCTGACACCCCCTTACTCGGCTGAGGTCTGACACCCCATCACCCGGCTGAGGTCTGATGCCCCATCACCCGGCTGAGGTCTGACACCCGGTTACTCGACTGAGGTCTGACACCCCATCACCCGGCTGAGGTCTCATACCCCATCACCCGGCTAAGGTCTCACACCCCATCACCCGGCTGAGGTCTGACACCCGGTTACTCGACTGAGGTCTGACACCCCATCACCCGGCTGAGGTCTCACACCCCATCACCCGGCTGAGGTCTCACACCCCATCACCCGGCTGAGGTCTCACACCCCATCACCCGGCTGAGGTCTCACACCCCATCACCCGGCTGAGGTCTGACACCCCATCACCCGGCTGAGGTCTCACACCCCATCACCCGGCTGAGGTCTCACACCCCATCACCCGGCTGAGGTCTCACACCCCATCACCCGGCTGAGGTCTGATCGCGCTGTGCGCACGCCGCTGCAAACTGCTGCCAACTTTGTGTTTAAAATCCGAACCGAAATGCAAACACTGCGCGCACGACAGTAGTGTCTATGATTGCGATATTGGGTGTTCGGAAGCTGATTGTCGGTTCGTAAGCTAAAAGTGTCAAAATACCCTTCTATTTTACTGGCGGTAATCTTTGACACAAACGGTGTGACACATTACTTCGAGATCCATCTAGCGTTCTATCCTGCTCTTTGATCATTGGTTACGGTTTACCCAGTAGGTATTTGGCAAGAGCTATCCAAAAAGATGGAGTCATGTGTATGAGCTACTGAGGTGGCATCAACCAAGGAGCCCGTCTAATAATTTGCACAGGGTGGCACTTGCTCCAAAAAGATATGCGCCTGGCTTCTTCCTGAACGCAAAGACATGCTGCGATCACTTGTGTGTATGTGTGTGGGGGGGGGGGAATTCCCATAGTTAACATGTTATTCGAGGCATTTAGCAAATCATAAAAGTGAATTCCACGAAAAGCGGTCTACCTCACCAGATTAAAGTGGTAAGAATTGTCATGATTCTGAACAAAATCATCTTCAAATGTTTCAAATTCTAGGTCTTAGAGAGGAATGCTGAAAGTGATGTCTACAAGGCCATGGCCAGACCATTGAGCAGCCACAGCTCAGCCGACCATTGAGCAGCCACAGCCCAGCTGACCATTGAGCAGCCACAGCTCAACCGATCATTGAGCAGTCCCAGCTCAGCCGACCATTGAGCAGCCACAGCCCAGCTGACCATTAAACAGCCACAGCTCAGCCGACCATTGAGCAGCCACAGCTCAGCCGACCATTGAGCAGCCACAGCCCAGCTGACCATTGAGCAGCCACAGCTCAGCCGACCATTGAGCAGCCACAGCTCAGCCGACCATTGAGCAGCCACAGCTCAGCCGACCATTGAGCAGCCACAGCTCAGCCGACCATTGAGCAGCCACAGCTCAGCCGACCATTGAGCAGTCCCAGCTCAGCCGACCATTGAGCAGCCACAGCCCAGCTGACCATTGAGCAGCCACAGCTCAGCCGACCATTGAGCAGCCACAGCCCAGCTGACCATTGAGCAGCCACAGCTCAGCCGACCATTGAGCAGCCACAGCTCAGCCGACCATTGAGCAGCCACAGCTCAGCCGACCATTGAGCAGCCACAGCCCAGCTGACCATTGAGCAGCCACAGCTCAGCCGACCATTGAGCAGCCACAGCTCAGCCGACCATTGAGCAGCCACAGCTCAGTCGACCATTGAGCAGCTACAGCTCAGTCGACAGTTCAATAGTGGTGAGGAATGATCTCCGGAGAAAACTGACACTGCTGTGGTAGAAATTGGAAATCGACTGCTCGACAGGAACTGAAAGAAGACAGAGGAAAACGAAGGCAGGTTTGAAAGGGACCCACTGCACCGCAGGAGGAACCTGAGTGAGGCAGGGGCCAACTTCTCCACAGGAGGAACCTGAGGGAGCCGCTGCAATTGCAGGAGAACCTGAGGGAGACGGGGACTCACTGTCCACAGGAGGAACCTGAGGGAGGCTCTGTAGTAGCAGGAGAATCAAAGCCTGTCACTGGCAGCGGACAAAGCGTCGGAGAAAAAAAAACAGGGGAGGATGATAACTCATGCTATTGATAGCACCACTCTGGAGAGAATTGGACAGTCTGCCACTCAGGGCATTCATATTGGCCATGGCCGCCAGTTCCCACTGCTCCTCGTCCCCACCGATGTGGAGACCACTGGGGACGTTGCCGGGCAGGCGGACATGGTCCTGACGATGCTGGCAGCCGTGAAGGACGTCCACAGGACGTCCTTCACGTCTTGTGGACGTCCACGTGGAGGAAGTGTACATGACGATGAACACCCACCTGACGGACAGCATGGAGCACAACAAAGGCACAGCGCGGACGTGTTGTAGGAGATCCACAGCCTTGATGCTCCTGCTAGCCAGCTCTACTGCTCTACTGTGGAGCTCGCACTTGTCACTGCGCATTTGTGCAGACTTGTTGTACGCGATCATGTTTGTCAGTGAAGTTACGCACTAGATAAGAAAATCAGCATTGTATAGGCATATGCCAGTGGCGTAGCAAAGGAGAGGTGGGGGCGAAGGGGGCAGCCGCCCCTTCCTGGAGGATCTGAGGGGGCCCTCCAGGTGACCGCCTTGAGTGTCCTTTCGGGCCCCTCAAGGCCTCCGTGCGGTGGGCCCGCAAGGGCACCCTGGGCCGACGTGAAGGGCCCCTGCCCTGAAAAGGGGTCCCAGGCTGATGGAAAGGGTCCCGGGCCTATGACAAGGGCTGCGAGTCAACAGAGAGTACCCTCGAGAAGATATTGAGGGTCCTGTCCGGGGCCAACGTGAAGGGCTTCAGTTCGATGAAGGAGCCCCGGATCGTTGGAAGGCCCCCTCCCCCTCCCCCGGGCTGACCGAGAGCGTCCGAGCCAATATGAATGGGCCCCTGAACTGATGGTGGGGGACTATACCATATTCGACTATAGTAGACGATAGGGCCCCTAACCTGATGGAGAGGGCCCAAGCTTTTTAAAAGGGGCCCCGACCCTCGGAAAAAGGCCCTGGGTCATCAAAAATGGCCCCTGGACGACCGAGGGGCCCTAGGTGCCCGGGAGGACCTCGGGCCGTTAGAATGCGGCTGGGCTCACGGATGGGGCCCAAGCCATGCAAGAGCCCCTGACCTGATGGAGGAACCCAAGCTGTACAAAGAAGGCCTCCGGTCCGACAGATGAGGCCCTGGATCACGAAAGAGGGGCCATGCACCAGCTAAGAGAACCCATATCCGCTGGAGGACCTTGGATCGTCGGAGAGGGCTCAGAGCCTGCATGAATGGTCATTGGCCTTCTCTCAAGTCCTAGTGGAGACCTTGCATGCCCGTCTTGGGACTCCCCTTGCGTTCGAGGGCCAGTTATCATATCCTGTGGTCCTGCCTTCCTATCTTAGGGTCCTCCTCTTCTACTACGGGGATCCCATTTCCTACTTCGGTGCCTCTCCTTCCAAATTAGGGGCCTCCTGCCACGCCTCGGGAGCCTAACCTGGGTGTTCCTTACCCGTCTCGGTGGTATCTGTTCCGTCCTGGATTAGGGGCCTCCTGCCACGCCTCGGGAGCCTAACCTGGGTGTTCCTTACCCGTCTCGGTGGTATCTGTTCCGTCCTGGATTAGGGGCCTGCTGCCACGCCTCGGGAGCCTAACCTGGGTGTTCATTACCCGTCTCGGTGGTATCTGTTCCGTCCTGGATTAGGGGCCTGCTGCCACGCCTCGGGAGCCTAACCTGGGTGTTCATTACCCGTCTCGGTGGTATCTGTTCCGTCCTGGATTCCTCCTCTCATGTCCTGGGGCATCCTCTCCCATCTCCGTCACCCCCTCGGGAGCCTAACCTGGGTGTTCCTTACCCGTCTCGGTGGTATCTGTTCCGTCCTGGATTCCTCCTCTCATGTCCCGGGACATCGTCTCCCATCTCCGTCACCCCCTCGGGAGCCTAACCTGGGTGTTCCTTACCCGTCTCGGTGGTATCTGTTCCGTCCTGGATTCCTCCTCTCATGTCCTGGGACATCCTCTCCCATCTCCGTCACCCCCTCGGGAGCCTAACCTGGGTGTTCCTTACCCGTCTCGGTGGTATCTGTTCCGTCCTGGATTAGGGGCCTGCTGCCACGCCTCGGGAGCCTAACCTGGGTGTTCATTACCCGTCTCGGTGGTATCTGTTCCGTCCTGGATTCCTCCTCTCATGTCCTGGGGCATCCTCTCCCATCTCCGTCACCCCCTCGGGAGCCTAACCTGGGTGTTCCTTACCCGTCTCGGTGATATCTGTTCCGTCCTGGATTAGGGGCCTGCTGCCACGCCTCGGGAGCCTAACCTGGGTGTTCCTTACCCGTCTCGGTGGTATCTGTTCCGTCCTGGATTCCTCCTCTCATGTCCTGGGGCATCCTCTCCCATCTCCGTCACCCCCCTCGGGAGCCTAACCTGGGTGTTCCTTACCCGTCTCGGTGGTATCTGTTCCGTCCTGGATTAGGGGCCTGCTGCCACGCCTCGGGAGCCTAACCTGGGTGTTCCTTACCCGTCTCGGTGGTATCTGTTCCGTCCTGGATTCCTCCTCTCATGTCCTGGGGCATCCTCTCCCATCTCCGTCACCCCCTCGGGAGCCTAACCTGGGTGTTCCTTACCCGTCTCGGTGGTATCTGTTCCGTCCTGGATTAGGGGCCTGCTGCCACGCCTCGGGAGCCTAACCTGGGTGTTCCTTACCCGTCTCGGTGGTATCTGTTCCGTCCTGGATTAGGGGCCTCCTGCCACGCCTCCTCGGGAGCCTAACCTGGGTGTTCCTTACCCGTCTCGGTGGTATCTGTTCCGTCCTGGATTAGGGGCCTGCTGCCACGCCTCGGGAGCCTAACCTGGGTGTTCCTTACCCGTCTCGGTGGTATCTGTTCCGTCCTGGATTAGGGGCCTGCTGCCACGCCTCGGGAGCCTAACCTGGGTGTTCCTTACCCGTCTCGGTGGTATCTGTTCCGTCCTGGATTAGGGGCCTCCTGCCACGCCTCGGGAGCCTAACCTGGGTGTTCCTTACCCGTCTCGGTGGTATCTGTTCCGTCCTGGATTAGGGGGCCTCCTGCCACGCCTCGGGAGCCTAACCTGGGTGTTCCTTACCCGTCTCGGTGGTATCTGTTCCGTCCTGGATTAGGGGCCTCCTGCCACGCCTCGGGAGCCTAACCTGGGTGTTCCTTACCCGTCTCGGTGGTATCTGTTCCGTCCTGGATTAGGGGCCTGCTGCCACGCCTCGGGAGCCTAACCTGGGTGTTCCTTACCCGTCTCGGTGGTATCTGTTCCGTCCTGGATTCCTCCTCTCATGTCCTGGGGCATCCTCTCCCATCTCCGTCACCCCCTCGGGAGCCTAACCTGGGTGTTCCTTACCCGTCTCGGTGGTATCTGTTCCGTCCTGGATTAGGGGCCTGCTGCCACGCCTCGGGAGCCTAACCTGGGTGTTCATTACCCGTCTCGGTGGTATCTGTTCCGTCCTGGATTCCTCCTCTCATGTCCCGGGGCATCCTCTCCCATCTCCGTCACCCCTCGGGAGCCTAACCTGGGTGTTCCTTACCCGTCTCGGTGGTATCTGTTCCGTCCTGGATTCCTCCTCTCATGTCCTGGGACATCCTCTCCCATCTCCGTCACCCCCTCGGGAGCCTAACCTGGGTGTTCCTTACCCGTCTCGGTGGTATCTGTTCCGTCCTGGATTCCTCCTCTCATGTCCTGGGGCATCCTCTCCCATCTCCGTCACCCCCTCGGGAGCCTAACCTGGGTGTTCCGTACCCGTCTCGGTGGTATCTGTTCCGTCCTGGATTCCTCCTCTCATGTCCTGGGACATCCTCTCCCATCTCCGTCACCCCCTCGGGAGCCTAACCTGGGTGTTCCTTACCCGTCTCGGTGATATCTGTTCCGTCCTGGATTAGGGGCCTGCTGCCACGCCTCGGGAGCCTAACCTGGGTGTTCCTTACCCGTCTCGGTGGTATCTGTTCCGTCCTGGATTAGGGGCCTCCTGCCACGCCTCGGGAGCCTAACCTGGGTGTTCCTTACCCGTCTCGGTGGTATCTGTTCCGTCCTGGATTCCTCCTCTCATGTCCCGGGGCATCCTCTCCCATCTCCGTCACCCCCTCGGGAGCCTAACCTGGGTGTTCCTTACCCGTCTCGGTGGTATCTGTTCCGTCCTGGATTCCTCCTCTCATGTCCTGGGACATCCTCTCCCATCTCCGTCACCCCCTCGGGAGCCTAACCTGGGTGTTCCTTACCCGTCTCGGTGGTATCTGTTCCGTCCTGGATTAGGGGCCTGCTGCCACGCCTCGGGAGCCTAACCTGGGTGTTCCTTACCCGTCTCGGTGGTATCTGTTCCGTCCTGGATTCCTCCTCTCATGTCCTGGGATATCCTCTCCCATCTCCGTCACCCCCTCGGGAGCCTAACCTGGGTGTTCCTTACCCGTCTCGGTGGTATCTGTTCCGTCCTGGATTAGGGGCCTGCTGCCACGCCTCGGGAGCCTAACCTGGGTGTTCCTTACCCGTCTCGGTGGTATCTGTTCCGTCCTGGATTCCTCCTCTCATGTCCCGGGACATCCTCTCCCATCTCCGTCACCCCCTCGGGAGCCTAACCTGGGTGTTCCTTACCCGTCTCGGTGGTATCTGTTCCGTCCTGGATTAGGGGCCTGCTGCCACGCCTCGGGAGCCTAACCTGGGTGTTCCTTACCCGTCTCGGTGGTATCTGTTCCGTCCTGGATTCCTCCTCTCATGTCCTGGGGCATCCTCTCCCATCTCCGTCACCCCCTCGGGAGCCTAACCTGGGTGTTCCTTACCCGTCTCGGTGGTATCTGTTCCGTCCTGGATTCCTCCTCTCATGTCCTGGGGCATCCTCTCCCATCTCCGTCACCCGTCTTTTAGGAACCTGATATGATTATTTTTGGCGTCGGGGATGACTCCTTGCCCGTATTGGGGCATCCCTTCCAGCCTGGGTGCCTACCACCGTCTTAGGGAATCCTCTTGCACACTAGGAATTCGTCTCACTTCCCAGCGGCTTCCTCTGGCAAATTCGGGGCACCTCTCACGTCTTAGAGGGCGTCCTCTCATTTCCTAGGGCTTCTTTACCCGCCTGGGATGTTTTCATGAGTTCTTGAAGCCATCCCTCATATTCCATGACCTTCTGTCGTCTCAGGACCTCCTATTACATTTTGGGGACACTTTTACCATCGCGAGGCTTCCTGTCATAATCCAGGCACATTCTCTTCTGAATTGGGGCCTCCTGCTATGCCTCGGAGACCTCTTTTTCTGGGGACGCTCTATCCGTTTTGAGGAAGGGGGGGGGGGTGGATCTTGTGAACATCATCTCCAATCGTACTGGCTATTCTGAGGACTTCTTTTCATTTTATGGGATCTCCTTACCCGTTTTCGAGGCCTCATCTTCTCTCCTGGGGGCCTCCTAGCCCGTCTTGAGGGACTCCTCGTGAGTCCTGTGAACTTTCTGTTCCCTCCTTGAGACCTTTTCCTAATGAATTTCCTCCTCTCGCGTCTTGGAGCCTCCTCTTGCTTCTTGGAGCCTCCTCTTGGGTCTTGCAGCCTCCTCTCGCGTCTTGAGGAACCCGCTGTGTTTGGAGCCTCTTTGCCCACCTTAAGAGCCTCCTCTTGCGTCCTGGTAGACTCCGGTTCTCTCCTAGGAACATCCTCTTCCAAATTAGAGGCCTTCTTTCTTATATTATATATTCTTCTCTGTCCTATCTCTGGAGTCATTGTGGGGCCTCCTACACAAACAAATTCCGATTTGTCTGTAATATTAATTTTCGGGATGGTGCCTATTCTCAATGTGAAGCCTTTCTCCTAGAGAGCACTTCAAATTATCTGTGCACTTCCCGGCAGGACCTCCTCAATTGTCCGGGTGAAAACGCCATTGTCTCAGGACCGTGGGGACCTTTCCCGCTACTTCCCTCTCTCCCCATCCTGGTGACGACGCCCCTGATCCCGTGTGTCTAACTTCGCTCAGCTAGGTGCCAGGATGTAGCTAAGCATTCTTCCTGGATTGTTTGTGATAGGCAGCAGAAGTGGAACCATATTTAATTCATCTCTGACCTCAAAATAGGTCGAAATTCCGATTTTGTTGACTACATTCCTCAGTACATGGGAGCCATCTCACATTCAAATGGATTGACACCGTTTCTTCGACGCTTAAAATCAATAATTTTGACCATTTGCGTCCTTCAGCACAATCAGTTCAACTACGTCTCAGCCATATGTCACTGGAGAGGAGCGGCAAATGGGTAGAGGTCTCTGGACAGAGCTCACACAACAGACAACTGCCACCCCGCAGCAGTGTCGACATAGCTGACATAGCAAGGGCCGCGGGGCGGGCAAGCGGCACATTCCACGCCATAGCTGACACAGCAAGGGCCGTGGGGCGGGCGAGCGGCACATTCCACGCCATAGCTGACACAGCAAGGGCCGTGGGGCGGGCGAGCGGCACATTCCACGCCATAGCTGACACAGCAAGGGCCGCGGGGCGGGCGAGCGGCACATTCCACGCCATAGCTGACACAGCAAGGGCCGTGGGGCTGGCGAGCGGCACATTCCACACCATAGCTGACACAGCAAGGGCCGTGGGGCTGGCGAGCGGCACATTCCACGCCATAGCTGACACAGCAAGGGCCGCGGGGCGGGCGAGCGGCACATTCCACGCCATAGCTGACACAGCAAGGGCCGCGGGGCGGGCGAGCGGCACATTCCACGCCATAGCTGACACAGCAAGGGCCGTGGGGCGGGCGAGCGGCACATTCCACGCCATAGCTGACACAGCAAGGGCCGCGGGGCGGGCGAGCGGCACATTCCACGCCATAGCTGACACAGCAAGGGCCGTGGGGCTGGCGAGCGGCACATTCCACGCCATAGCTGACACAGCAAGGGCCGCGGGGCGGGCGAGCGGCACATTCCACGCCAAATGTAATCAAGTGACTCCATACCTACCAAATAGGCTTCAAAAATAACAATAGCGACACAATGGCACGACTAAAGGCTAAGCTAGCAAGTTCGCTACAAATTCAAATAAAATCATTGTCGATATCCTCGTCCAAACCCGGTGTCCAAATCCTCGTCTTGCGAAACATACTTTCGACGCCTCACAAAAACACTTGGGGACAGGCTTTTCACATTTAATTTTCCCCGGACGATGACCCTTTTGACTGGAGGCATCCCACGGGCGGAATCTTGGCTACGACCATGTTAATTAACGTCTCTGGGGGAAAATCACAACTGCGAGCGCGGAAGTGAAGGCTGAGAAGAGGAACATGTGAATTAGTCTTCCGATATCTTTCAGGCCACTTTCGGTTAAAAAGTACAGCTGTGATCTAAACGATAGATACATCTAAGCGAACGACAGAGCTAAGTCTTCTACAGTGGTTTCAGAAGTGCGGCGGCTGCGGGGAATATGACCCCATAATTTTCCACAATGGATGATATCACCCCACAATTTTCGCTTAACGGTGACCCGAATCCAATGGTTTATCAATTGGGTGTTGTGCCTCGCTCCCCCGCCCACCATTTTGAACATCAGGCCACTATCCCATGCTTTTCTGAGGACGGCGGTCCCACGCTAAGTAAGCACCAAGCAATGGGGCTAGGTTATTTGGACGTCGTACAGGCGGATATCACAGACACTGAAGACCGCGCAAACACACCAGTTATGACATATGACGCAAGCACTGTTCTCAGGTTTAAAAGGGCATTTGCGTTAGTGACCACCAGGCCACAGCCCTCGGTGTTCGCGATAAACATGCATGGCAAGCATGCGACGACACACATTGTCCTCGGTTTTTTCGAAGTCCTCGGTATTCCAATTAACCCTGGGAGCCAACAATTGGATGTTCTCTCCCAAATCGAACGTTCCTCTTACTTGATATGTGTTGCTCTATAGTCGAGAAAATATCGACGATTCTCCGGTAGAAACTAGTTAGTATCCTGGTTAGTAACAGTGAGGCCGCAGTCCTCGGTATTCACGGTAAACATATGTGTGGGTGCACCTGTGCGTGTGCATGCGTGTGCGCATGCACGTGTGTGAGTGCGTATAATGTAAATGTGAAAATACATGGGCTGGAGCCTACCGCTATTATACAAAATATGAGACATTCCAACCACTCGCGTGTCTTTTCATAACCAACTGATAGATATCCAAGTGTGCCGTATCCAACAAAAGATTGGGTGATTTCCAGTCATTGCTGCTCGAAATTCGTACGGTGATTGCGTGCTCAAGCTGAAAAGTTGCAATTGACTACTGAAATCAGCTCATATGACGAATATTGCGCCCTAAGCTCCGTCATGTAGCACAAGTTCGCACTGCGTAGTCGTCTGGAAATAATTACTGCCCGATGTCAACGTGTTCTTGTGATCTTCACGGCATTCGAGTTGCAGCTACACGGTCCATCGGCGCTTTTATTGGTATGCCAGATGCTGAGTGGTTGTCTGAACACGACGAGGACCGTACAGAGTGACGCAGAAGCGTACCGACGGCCCGGGGAATCATCGTCGGCTGAGCTGTGACTGCTCAATGGTCGGCTGAGCTGTGACTGCTCAATGGTCGGCTGAGCTGTGACTGCTCAATGGTCGGCTGGGCTGTGGCTGCTCAATGGTGGGCTGAACTGTGACTGCTCAATGGTCGGCTGAGCTGTGGCTGCTCAATGGTCGGCTGAACTGTGGCTGCTCAATTGTCGACTGAAATGTGGCTGCTCAATTGTCGGCTGAGCTGTGGCTGCTCAATGGTCGACTGAGCTGTGACTGCTCAATTGTCGGCTGAGCTGTGACTGCTCAATGGTCGGCTGAGCTGTGACTGCTCAATGGTCGGCTGAGCTGTGGCTGCTCAATGGTCGGCTGAGCTGTGGCTGCTCAATTGTCGGCTGAGCTGTGGCTGCTCAATGGTCGGCTGAGCTGTGGCTGCTCAATGGTCAGCTGGGCTGTGGCTGCTCAATGGTCGGCTGAGCTGTGACTGCTCAATGGTCGGCTGAGCTGTGGCTGCTCAATGGTCGGCTGGGCTGTGACTGCTCAATGGTCGGCTGAGCTGTGACTGCTCAATGGTGGGCCGAGCTGTGGCTGCTCAATGGTCAGCTGGGCTATGGCTGCTCAATGGTCAGCTGGGCTGTGGCTGCTCAATGGTCGGCTGAGCTGTGGCTGCTCAATGGTCGGCTGCACTGTGACTGCTCAATGGTGGGCTGAGCTGTGGCTGCTGAATGGTCAGCTGGGCTGTGGCTGCTGAATGGTCGGCTGAGCTGTAACTGCTCAATGGTAGGCTGAGTTATGTGTGCAAATAATGGCCTTATTCCGACCGGCCCACCCAACCTGACCCGACCTGACCCGACCTGACCCGGCGCCTCCTGGCCTGGCGACGCACAGCGTGCCCGGGCTGGAGCGTCACATTTGTATTTGCGAGATTTAACAAACCGATTCCATAAAATGGATTAATATTTGGTTTGTGTCAGAACACAGTGGGATACATTTCACAAACATGAGCAAAAATGAAAGCGGCAAGACAACAGTATACAGGGGAAAACCGAACACGTGAAGTCAATTTATAAGATGTTGTTCAGCATCGCGACGAACTCGCCCCGTGTCCGAGAAGCGGAAGTGGCCGGCGGCAGTAGGTTCCAGGCCGAGGCTGCCCGGAAGGAGAAGGTTCTACGTGACATGCTGAGGCGGAAAGGCGGTGGCTCCAGTGCCCCAGCCACCGTCGCACGAGTGGAGCGCCGGGAGACATCCGACCGCCGGCGGAACAGAGCACGGATCGCCTCGGGGGCTCGTGGATCATTCAAGGCTCTGAACACGGCGATGTTGTCGCGGTGAGTGATGAGGTCACGGACACTGCGCCAGCCCAGCGTTGCCACTGTCGGCGAGATATGGTCACGACGACGAGCCCCTACGACGATCCTAGCCCCGAAATTGATCGCCTTCTGCACTCGTCCAAGGTGACATTGGGCAGCCCCGCCCCATACAGTGAGGCAGTATAGGATGTATGGAAAGACGTGAGACTGAATTAGGAGTTTGCGTGCTTCGGGTGTGAGATGGTGACGGATATTGTGGAGACAGAACAAGGTGGAGTTGCACTTTTTGACAACGTGGGATATGTGCTCCTCCCAGGATAGGGTGCGGTCAATGATGACTCCCAGCACCTTCACGAATGGCGAGGGGGTTAGGACGTGACTGCCAATGTTGAGTTGGTAGGATGTGGCTTTTTTAGGGATTGGGTCGTGCCGACAAGCAGTAGGGTAGTTTTGGTGGGGTTCATCTTCAAGGAGTTGGATGTGAAGTAAGACTGAATAGCAAGGATGGTGTTCTCCTGCCGGGATTTAAGAACGGGTAATTCATCAGGATGTGCAGAGTCTAGCAGCTGGGTGTCGTCGGCATATAATATCAGACGTCCGTATGGAAGGTATGCTGGCAGGTCATTCATGAAGATGCTGAACAGCAAGGGACCAACCAGGGATCCCTGAGGAACACCATGTGATAGCGGAAGGGATAGAGAGCCGCCCCTCACCACCTGCCGCCGGTCAGTAAGGTAGCTGTCAAACCACCTCGGGTCGACGCCGTACCACTGCAGCTTCCGCAGGAGGATATCATGGTCGACGCTGTCGAATGCTTTGCTTAGGTCGATTGAGATGACCGAAGCGATGTGACCAGTGTCGACACGACGTGTAATCCACTCGACAGCGTCGACCAGGGCGTCCTCCGTCGAATGGCATGGCCTGTATGCATACTGGGAGGAGGAAAGAATGTGATTAGTGACTAGATAAGAGGACAGCTGGATACATACTACTTTTTCACATAACTTGGATAAGACTGGCAAAATAGAGATTGGACGAAAGTTACTGGCGACATCGCGAGGCCCAGATTTGTGAAGTGGAACAATCGAAGCAGTTTTCCACGAGGTAGGGAACACGCAGGAGACTACAGAAGTGTTAATGATGTGAAGTAGGTGAGGCCCGAGAACCGGAAAACAGTTGCGGAGAGCGTGCAGTGGTACGCCATCGACGCCAACCGCTTTCGACGAAGACATCTCACATATGGCTCTGAATAGTTCGGGCAGGGTCACCGGGTGTAGCCGGAGGCCGGTGGTAGTCACACAAGGTAGTCGCGGAGGGATGAGTGGAACGCCGCGGTTGCCAGCAACGAGATCAGCGGCAATGCGTGGGCCCACGGAAGCAAAGTGACGATTAAATTCGTCCGCCACCGTCGCTGCCAGGCCCCTCACGGCCCCCTCCCCTCCCCCGGCCGGTCGGAGCGCAAAGTCCCGGATGTGGCGCCAGTGGCACATTTTGTGCGACATTGCTCGGACGGGAGAAAGCATTACCGTGGACAGATATTTCACATCTATCCACGTCGGGGAGGCGCGGCGCTCGGAGCGCGGCTTATTGGTGGTCGGCCCGCTCCCCGCCAGCCGCGCGCTGCTGCCGAGCAGCTAACTCCCGCTGGTGACATAACACCCCAGCAGGCGCGTCATTTGTCATCGGGCCAATGTACAGCTGACCGGTCCGGAGGTGACTAGAGCGGTGCTGGTGACATCGTCGCAGCGCCGCCCTCCGATGGTCGACAGGAAGGCCGGAGAACCAGAGGTGGTGTTGTGCTGCAGCAGCACGGACAGCCAGAGGTGTTGATGTGCTGCAGCAGCACGGACAGCCAGAGGTGGTGTTGTGCTGCAGCAGCACGGACAGCCAGAGGTGGTGATGTGCTGCAGCAGCACGGACAGCCAGAGGTGGTGCTGTGCTGCAGCAGCACGGACAGCATGGACATCAACCACACAATGCTTGGCATGAGTTAAATTATAACTGAGCATGCTGGAAAACCTCGGAAAACACCTATCAAACGCGAATTAACTCATGACTACTTATGCCTCGGGCCCGTTTATAAGTTTAGGGCTGGAAGTGATGCCATCAAAATTCCAAACTTGTTGACTAAATTTGAAACTATTCATTGAAACGCAGATTCGTTGCGCTTTTTATCACCAAGACAATATGCGCCTCCTGGTGCGTGTCGAGCCTAACAAGATGGTTAGTTCAATAGATATCGCCGATGCCAACAGACTACCGGTTGCCTACGGTGTGCATGCACGCTATGCACGCTATGCACGCTTTATGTTGCCAGAGCTGCTATGTTGGTGGCCTGCCGATCATACAAACATTCCAGAACCGGTGCGTTCAGATGGGTCGAAAGAGGTGAAGAAAAGTCGGCATAAAGCGCAACACAAAAAGCCGACCGGCAGTGAAGTGGCTACCAGCTGGTTCACGGAGCTATGTGATATAGCGAGTTGCAAGTGCAGCGAAACCAGCAGCTGTGGCACGTAAAAGTCCTGCCCTGCGGCTATGCAGGTCGTGCACGCTGCCATCGGAGGAACTAGTGCTGCTGGTTAAATTCATCGTTGGACATTATGCAGCTGTGTTGTTTCATATCAAGCGGAACTGGACTTGTCAGTGCAGTGCCAAGAATCTATACAAAAGCGCTGCGCTCCTAACAGAGCTCCATCCGCTTGTGAACCCAGTGCTGCATCGCAATAACTACTGGGTTCACTCCGAGGAACTGCTTCTTGCAATGTTGTCGGACGAGATGATAGCAACTCGTGAGAGGGCGGTGCCTGCAGTACTGCGATGCCGGTTCAGGGACGAGACACCGGGCCATGTCCGCCCCCGCTCCTCCTCCCTACCGTTCAGAGGGAGCCAGCGGATTACAAAGAGATCATCGAGTAGTATAATGAGATGATCTCCGAACCTCCTATAACCTTCACCGTGTCAGACGATCACAGCAGAGACATCGTCCATACTCCTCTCAGCATTCCAGCGTACCCTGTCACACGCAGACCTTTGAGAGAGCGGCTCAGCTGGTCACCAAAGCGTCTCTGAAGGTAATCGGTGTGCATGCCAGAGACGGCTACATAAGTACGACGCTACGGCACAGGAGTGACTTTCCGAGTTCCTTCTGCAAGGGTAGCTACCAGCTGGACCGTGCATCAGACCTTGCTGCTAATGGTGTGGACAATTGACATCATACGTACGACGTGTCCCATTGTTGTACAATGTCAACGTGCCGTGTTTCAGTGTATAGCTCTAACAGAGCGGAATGGAGGTTCATACTGAGTGTAGTACTGCTGCAAACACGAACCGAATATTGTAGCTATTTGCGACAAGCTTCATTTCCACGTTACTAGCATCTGGCACGAGTAGGTGTAGTGAGCTGGAGCTGTCCAACCAGTCAATACAAAGCCAAGCCGTACATACTTAGATAAACACTTAGACTATTCTTCCGCTCAAGTTTTTTTGTTTTAAATTAAATTGTCATCCCCGTATCAAATGCAGCAGCAGCCTATCTCATTTGGCTGTATGCACCTTCATTGGGTCTTTCAATGTGGGGCTTCCCTTGGTGAGCTGCCCGTAGATCAGGGCAGCCAACACATGGGTGCCTCTGGATGCAAACAAGAGATGCAATAGAATGTGATTATACCAATACAATTTGTATCCTTTCAGTTTATTTCTTTTTCTTTTGCAGATAGACCACCACCAATTAGTAGAAAGGAAATGCAACCCTGGTGAAAAGGTTCGGTTCATCCCTTCTGCACTGGGGTAACCCTTCTGCACGTTGAATAGTCTGGTACCTCGCGTTTGCGATATTTAAGAACCCCGGTTATAAATTCATGTTAATCCTTCATCTCCGAGCCCTGACCCCCCCCCTTAAACCCCCCCCCACAAACCCCCCACAATTTAAATTATTATTAAAAAAAAAAAAAAAAAAAAAAAAAAAAAAAAAAAAAAAAAGAAAAATAAAATAAAAAAAAAAAAATCATTTTTTTTTAAAAAAAAAAAAAAAAAAATTAAAAAAAAAAAACAAAAAACAAAAAAATGAAATTCAAACAAAGGCCAAACTACCCCCCTTGGCCGGGGGGGGGGGGGGGGGGGGGGGGGGGGGGGGGGGGGGGCCCCCCCACCACCCCCCCCCAACACCCCAACCCCCCCCCCCCCCCCCCGCTACATACCCCAAAAAAACAAAAAAAACCAAACACCACAACAAACCCCAAACACCCCAAAACCCCCCAAAACCCCCCGCCAGGCCAGAAACCCAAAACACCCAAAAAAACACAACAAAAAAAACCAAAGGTCCCCTTTTTTTCCAAAAAAATTAAAAAAAAAAAAAAAAAAAACAAAAACCCCAAAAACCCCCCAAAAAAACCCCACCCCTGGGAACCAGGGAGGAGAGGGGACCCCCGGGCAGCCCCGGCCGGCGGGGGGGCCGGCAGGGAGTTAAAAACGTTACACTAAAACCACACCACCAACCACCAAAAAACAAAAAAAAACCAACACGCAACGGCTCGGTACCGGGGGGGGCGGCCCAAACACCCCCCACCCAAAACACCCACAAAACACAACCACCCCCCCAAAAAAAAAAACATAAACACAAAAAAAAAAACCCCAACAATAAAAAAAATAAAAAAAAAAAAACAACAACAAAAAACAACACCAAAAAAAACACAAACCACCAACAAACAAAAACGGGGGGGGCCGGCCGGGGCGGGGGGGGAGGGGGGGAAAGGGGGGGGGGGGGGGGAGGGGGAGGGGGGGAGGGGAGGGGGGGGGGGGGGGAGAGGGGGGGGGGGGGGGGGGGGGGGGGGGGGGGGGGGGGAAGGGGGGGGGGGAAGGGGGGGAAAAAAAAAATAAAATGACTGCGGTGACTTCACTCGTCAGCGTCTAGATAGGGGGGGGACAGGGATGGGCCCGAAAAACTTTTCCCGTGGGAAGGGGGGGGGGGGGGGGGGGGGAGGGGGTTGGGATTTAAAAACCCAAAACCAATTTTTTTGGAAAGCAGTGGACAGGTAGCAAGCTAGTAACGCCCACCGAATTCCCGGGTCACAAGATGAAAATGTTAGGGGGAGTACAGAAATGATGAAAACAGATTCATACAGAGATAACTCATGCAGAATATGCATGGGTGTGTACAAACCTATCAATATCCTCCAACACAAAAATTAAACACAAAAAACGTCCATTTAAACACACACTTTTGTATGTTTTCACATATCATCAACACTGATAACCTCTATGGCAAGGTACAACTTTTAAAGTTACCTTTGTGAATTATAGGAGCCATATTCTGATTTTAGTTTTCATTTTATTTGTATAATTCCATAAAGTGACGTCTAAAAAGCATTTCTTTAGCACATCTTTTTTCTCGGCACCTGTTCAATACTGGGAAATATTTTGCAAATTAGATTGTTCCAGGATTTTGGTGCAGAGTATGTAATGGCATACAGCCAAAATTGTCGATAGGTAAATGGTACAGAGAAATGTTGAATGATTCTTGTATTAGTAGGTGTTGCATATTGAAAAAAAAAGTCAGCCATAGCATGTGGCAGTGTATTATGGACAAATTTGTGCAATATTAGTATGCTTTGTTCCTGCACCATATTAGTGAACTTCAAAATGTTGTACTTGATAAATAACTCATTTGTAGGATATGCATAACGTCTATAATCAATAATTCGCAATTAAGTTATTAAAGAGTTATTAATTACTTAAGTTAATGATCTAGGCTGAAATTTGTGCTGCCATGCAACGTTGGGTAATGCGCTTGCCGTCTCGTAATACTTGCACAAATATTTTGTCTCTGAAAAGGGAAATTACACAGGACAAGTAGTGTGCAAACATGTACTGTAACTTGTGTGCCAAGTTTTGACGACGCTTCTTTGATAATGTTGGGCGGTGTTTTGCTTTCAGCTAGGCTTTGCAACTCTGAACGACAGTTTTATAGCGAAATAAAGTCAGGATGTTCGTCTGAATCGTGTTTCATGTAAACATGATTCCATCAGATGGGACGTCTCTCGCAACGGCGGCTCAGGTGTGTTTTAGGGTAAGAGAATGTCGTCGGAGGTAACTTACATTATTTGGCCTCAGACAGATCATCGACCTTTCGAAAATGACTTTAGAACATCGAGACTGGCTGATGCTGTTCATCGCCAACCCAAGCGTCCACTTTGATATACGTTGACTGCCATACGACTGCTGATACACATATAGACGCTAATACACAGTTTTGCGTGCAAATGGCTCTACATTCCTCAGGGATGACGTCATAGCTGTGTGTGTGTGTTGTTGTGTTTGGCCAGCCTGCCACCTGGAGGTGATGTCGGCTGTTTCCTGTGTGTGAGTGGTAGAATGGTAGGAGGATTAGATACAGGGTGGATAGATTACTGGTAGAGTGATGTTCGAGTAGAGTCGGAGTCGTCTTGAAGAGTTGAGTTGATCTGGGAGCTTGAAGTGGTAGAGATGGCAGAGAAGAGACGTTTGAGAGCCGAAGATGGAGTAGTCGAAAGAAGCTTGTCAGTCCGGACGGTGCTATATTGGGGTATGGGGTGTAGTGGGTGGGTTGGGGTCGGGTCATCGCCTTATATTAACATTGCAAGAACACGTTTGGTTTTTGTTTTGTAGTTATCTGTTTGTTTGTTTTGTTTTTTTGTTTGTTCGTTTTTTTTGGTGTTTTTTATGTTTTTTTTTCCTTTCCCCAGGGATTCAGTCTTTTCCCCGGTTTTTTTTTCTCGCAGGTGATCGATTAGGCGTGTCGTAGAAAGAAAGTGGAAGAGAAGTTCGTGTAATGTTGGATAGTCGTCGTTGGGAAGTGTAGTGATGTTTAGTGGAATGTTGCGTGTGCTGCAGTAGTCTGTGATGTGTTGCCTTTCGTTGTTGTATTTAGTGCAGTAGATGAGTATGTGTTTGATAGTGAGTGTTCGTTGACATGTTGTGCATTGTGGTCGTGGGCGTTGTAGTAAGAGGTAGGAGTGTGTAAGTGCTGTGTGTCCGAGTCGTAATCGTGTTAGAGTGCGTTCCTTGAGTCTGGTGCGTTGGTTGATAGTGTGCCAAGGTTTGTATATGGGGTGTATTTCATGAAGTTGCGTTAGTGCTGTGTCCCATGTTTGTTGTATGTGTTTGTTAAGTGCCTGTTGTATTGTGGGGTAGTAGTCAGATTGTGAGAGTGGGCATGGGATGGTTTGTGGTAGTGTTGTGGCTATGTTTGCTTCCGTGTCTGCGTATTCATTGCCGTGTATGTTTGTGTGACTTGGTATCCATAGAAGAAGTGGTCTTTGTCGTGAGTTGAGTTTTTGGTGTATGTTGAGTATTTTCGGGATGAGAGGGTGTTTGTGTTTGGTGTATGGTGTGATGCTTTGTAATGCGGATTTGGCGTCAGTGGCTATGATGTTGTGTTCAATTTTGGTGTTATAAATGGTGGAGTAAGCCGAAAAGATTGCATATAATTCTGCTGTGTAGGTTGATGCTGTGTCGTGCAGACGGGCACGAAGGATAACCCGCGGCGGTGCTGCATTGGGGTACAGCACCGCCGCTGTGCCCGTCTGCTGTGTATGTGATTTCGAGCCGTCGATGTATATGATGTTGTAATTTGCATGTTGTGCTGTGAATTGGAAGAAGAGTTGGTGTATTTCTGCGTCGGTGTATGTGTGTTTTGGATGGTCTATGAGGAAGTGTGTTGTGGGTGTTTCGTGTTTCCACCAGGCTGTGGGTGTTGGTAATGGTTTGGCTGTGGGTAGTGTAATGTGTAGTATGTTTGTGTGTTGGTGGATGCGGTATCCTATCGTGGTTTTGAGTCGTGATGATGTCATGAGTTGATGTACACGTGTGGTGCGAAGTTTTAGGGCCTGTGTACATGGGTGTTGTGGTATGAGTTGCGTTTTGTAGTGGTATCTTAATAGTGCTTGTGTGCGTCTGTGCTGTAGTTCTGGTATGTGGTTGTATATATGTAGTGCAAGGTATGGTGAGGTGATATAGGCTCCTGTGGCTATTTTTAAGCATTGGCGTTGGAGGCTATCTAGAAGTTTGAGGTTTGTTTTAGCAGCGTTTTCGAAGAGTGGGGATCCGTATTCCAAAATTGGCCGAATGAGTGATTTGTAGAGGGTTAGAAGTGTGTTTCTATCGGATCCCCAGTGTGTGCCAGAGAGTGCTCGTAGTAGGTTGATTCTTTTTGATGCGCGTTTGTGAATGTCTAAGATGTGTAACCGAAAGGTGAGTCGTCGATCAAATGTGATGCCGAGGAATTTTGCACTGGTGACAAATGGTATGGGTGTCTGGTCTATTTTTAGTGGTTGTTCATCTGTGTGTTTGTGGTAACCGAAAAACATACATTTAGATTTGTGTGGTGCGATGTGTAGATTTAGTAGGGCGAGTTTGTTGTGTAGTTCTGTTAGTGCGTTCTGTAGTATTGCTAGTGCGTGGTTTGGTGATTTTTGTGATGTCCAGAATACTATGTCGTCTGCGTAGATTGCAATTTTGGCCGAAAGGTTGTCGGTGATGACTGAATTTAGACCTAAAATAAAGAGAAGTGGACTAAGAACCGAACCTTGCATTAGGCCGGTTGTGGGGAATTTAGTGTCTGAAGTGTGTTGTCCGATTTTTACTTGGAAGGAGCGGTTTAGTAGATAGAAATGAAGGTAGTGTATCAGTCTGCCCTGTATGTCTATGTTGTGTAAGTGTTCTAGGAGTGCTGTGATGTTGATAGTGTCATATGCTTGTTTGAGATCCAGGAAGACGGCGACGGTGGAGCATTTCTTGGCCGCCGCTTCCTGGGTGTGTGTGGTGAGATAGGTGAGGTTGTCAAGACATGAGAGGTTAGGAAGAAAGCCTGATTGTATAGGGGAGATTAATTTTGTGTTTGACGAATATAAAGATGGCGCTTGTTGACTAGGCGTTCGAATAGTTTGTGAAAGCAGCTGGTTAGTGATATAGGGCGGTAAGAGTCGCATAGAGTTAAGTCAGTGTTCGGTTTAGGGATAGGGATGAGAAGAGCGTGTAACCAAGACTGTGGATATGTATGTGTTGTCCATGCGGTGTTGTAGGTGTCGAGTAATGCGTGTAATGCTTGTATTGGTAGATGTTTGAAGAATGAGTAGTGTATGTTGTCTGGTCCTACGCTTGTGTTTCCTGTTTGTGCGATTGCTATTTGTAATTCTGTGAGTGTAAACCTAGTGTTGTAAAGGTGTGGCCGTGTGTGTCTGATTGGGGGTGTGGGGGGTGTCGTGGGAGTGTGCCTGACCTAGTGTGATAGTTGTCTGCGAAAATGTTTGCTATTGTTTGTGGGTCTGTGATGGTGATGTTGTTGTGTATAAGTGTGATGGCTTTAGGTGGGGGTCGTTGTCGGTGTTGAAATGTTTTTAGGAGTGTCCAAATTTCGCCGAGAGGTGTGAATCTATTAAATTGAGTGCAAAATTTATTCCAGGAGGTCTTTTTGGCTTGTTTGATGGTGCGTTTGCATAGTGCTCTGTTCAGTTTGTATGCTGTGAGTGTTTCCGGTGTGCGGTGTCGTTCGTATCTGTGTCGTGCGTGGTTCCTCGCGCGGATCGCCCGGTGGCACTCTTCGTTCCACCAGGGAGCCGCGCGAGGTTTGTGTTGGTGTCGTGGTTTTGTTTGTGGTATGTGTTGATGTGCGGTGGTGAGTAGCATGTCTGCGTATTGTCCTGGTGTGTATTGTGGATTATTGGATGTCTGTGCTGCTACGTCATAGCTCTATGGCCTTACATGACCTGGGTGAATTTCCTTCTCGAAAGACGCACAAATGATGTCAACATTGGGGACGCTGCTGTGCGCCGTTTTCTCGTGGTCCTGGAAACATCAACAGAAGAGAGGGAACCACGCCGATATTCGCGCACAATTAACGTTTTCGGCCATATTCTTCGAACTAGCCAGCCGATGTACCACAAAAAGGTAGAGTATCTTGATGATAAAACATATGCAGAAAGTGCCGTTTCAACCCACACTTTTCGATTTAGTCAATGTGTTTCACATTTTACCAATAGATGCAGCACTTCCGACCTTTAACCTTTCAATGCATCCTGTGGGTGGATCACCCCTCCCACGCCACCCTCCCCGGCCCGGCGAAGTTGGCGCTGGAGGCCGCACCGGCTAACCCGGTGCGGGTTAACCGGAAAATCAACTGGCCAAGATTCAAACAAGCGCTGGCGATCGAAGGACCAAAAGTGTGAAGGACGAAAAGTTTACCGGACGAGGAGGCAAGTTCCCTCGCGCTTCATTAGCTGAGCTGCCGGAATCCTCTTATAGTCCATCACGTTGGCACTATTCAGTGTGCCCAGCACGCTTCATTGGACGCATGTCAGCTCTTGGGCTAATGATGCCCTCTCAGTTTCGAGAATATATTCCAGCAACGTATCAACAATCTCAGAGGTAAGGAGGAGCGAAGGTTTCGGGAAGCAATAATTTTAAAGTCTCTACATTTGATGGTACATCGTGGGACTAATATCAAAATGCTTCTTGAAGTGTTCAAGCTGGTTATGGCAGTGGGAAGATGACTCCTTCCTCAATCCCTGCGCGTTTGCCTATGCTCTAACTCTATTTTCACCACAAATAGCATCAAGCACACGTTGCACCTTATTGCTGCCCTGATCCTCGTACGCCCTTAATCACTCTGGAAAGGTACAATTCAATGAGGGTAGGATTCCCGACTCCTTACTGAATTGTCAAGTTCCTTACATGAACCAGAAAACCTTTCTTTCCACAATTCGGCAGAGCAGTCCGATTTGGGGGACCAGTAAGTCCAACTTCCGCCGATGTGCGAACATTGACAGTTGAAAGAAACAGTTTTAATCCATTATTGAATGGATAATTAATTACCCTGTGCAGCTGACGGTTCGAATATTTTTGTTCCTACCATCGAAATTTCTATAAATCTGTGGACCGTTTTGTGTTTATTGAAACCTACCCACTACATAACAGCGGGGATTGGCTTCTGGCTGCTTACAGTCTCTGGACTCTGTACGGTGTCGGCGCGCGTCTGTCTGTCTGTCTGCTTCAGGCCTGTCTGTGCCCAGCCGCTGTGGACGAATGCATCGCCGAGCCAAATCCAGCAGCAGCGCGTGTGCGGGGTGGATAATCCAGCAGCAGCGCGTGTGCGGGGTGGATAATCCAGAGGCAGCGCGTGTGCGGGGTGGATAATCCAGCAGCAGCGCGTGTGCGGGGTGGATAATCCAGCAGCAGCGCGTGTGCGGGGTGGATAATCCAGCGGCAGCGCGTGTGCGGGGTGGAGAGAGAGAGAGCGGAGAGCGGAGGAGGACGGCCGGACCAGACATGGCGCGTACGATAATGGATCCTATCCAGCTGTGGATATACGAGAATGGATCCTATCCATCTGTGGATATACGAGGACGGGTCCTATCCAGCTGTGGATATACGAGGATGGATCCTATCGCCGTCTGTGATCCTGAAGAGTTCACGAAACACTTCCGCTTATCGAGAGGAGCTGCAGCTAAGATTGTACATCTCACTGGTGACGACATTCGCTCGGACGTATATGCCAGTATACTAGACGTATATACCAGTGTACCAGACGTATATGCAAGTGTACCAGACGTATATGCCAGTGTACTAGACGTATATGCCAGTGTACTAGACGTATATACCAGTGTACTAGACGTATATGCCAGTGTACTAGACGTATATGTCAGTGTACTAGACGTATATACCAGTATACCAGACCTATATGTCAGTGTATCAGACGTATATGCCAGTGTACCAGACGCATATGCCAGTATACCATACGCTATATGTCAGTGTGCCAGACGTATATGCCAGTGCACCAGACGTATATGTCAGTGTACCAGACGTATATGCCAGTATGCCAGACCTATATGCCAGTGTACTAGACGTATATACCAGTGTACCAGACGTACATGCCAGTGTACTAGACGTATATGCCAGTGTACCAGACGTGTAAGCCAGTGTACCAGACGTATATGCCAGTGTACTAGACGTATATTCCAGTGTACCAGACGTATATGCCAGTGTACTAGACGTATATGCCAGTGTACTAGACGTACATACCAGTGTACCAGACGTACATGCCAGTGTACTAGACGTATATGCCAGTGTACCAGACGTGTATGCCAGTGCAC
This sequence comes from Ashinkailepas kermadecensis, assembly GCA_034440615.1. Lineage (NCBI taxonomy): Eukaryota > Metazoa > Arthropoda > Thecostraca > Neolepadidae > Ashinkailepas > Ashinkailepas kermadecensis. The sequence continues at coordinate 37,755 of JAOTOM010003837.1, forward strand.
CAGACGTGTATGCCAGTGTACTAGACGTATATGCCAGTGTACCAGACGTGTATGCCAGTGTACTAGACGTATATGCCAGTGTACTAGACGTACATACCAGTGTACCAGACGTACATGCCAGTGTACTAGACGTATATGCCAGTGTACTAGACGTATATGCCAGTGTACTAGACGTGTAAGCCAGTGTACCAGACGTATATGCCAGGGTAGTAGACGTTTAGGCCAGTGTACCAGACGTATATGCCAGTGTACCAGACGTATATGCCAGGGTAGTAGACGTTTAGGCCAGTGTACCAGACGTATATGCCAGGGTAGTAGACGTTTAGGCCAGTGTACCAGACGTATATGCCAGTGTACCAGACGTATATGCCAGGGTAGTAGACGTTTAGGCCAGTGTACCAGACGTATATGCCAGGGTAGTAGACGTTTAGGCCAGTGCACCAGACATATATGCCCGGGTACCAGACGTTTAGGCCAGTGTACGTCTGTGTGAAGCCTGTCCTATTTATGTCACACCGGTACTAATGGATTCTATCTTTTGATGGCCATCTCGACGTAATGGCTAGACATTCGCTCCGACACGAGCAGAGCGTCCGCTGTGTCGTCTGCCCCGCCGGTGCTCATTGCATTTGGTTTTTTCACGGAGCCGTCCTACCGCGTGACGGGAAATCTGGTGATCGTCAAGCGGCGCGCAGCAGCTAATACAATCAGGGACGCTGCTACCGTCTTAGCGAACCTGTGCCCTCGCTTCGTCAGGTTCCCGAGGGATCCGCGAGACATCCAGGGAACGAAGTGGGTCTTTCTATGAGCTTGCCGTAATTTCTGGATTTGGCGCCATTGCCTACACTGATGCCTGGATTCGTTGGCGCCATTGCCTGCATTGACGTCCGGATTCGTTGGTGCCATTGCCTGCACTGACGCCTGGATTAGTTGGCGCCATTGCCTGCACTGACGCCTGGATTCGTTGGCGCCATTGGCCGCGCTGACGCCTGGATTCGTTGGCGCTATTGCCTGCACTGACGCCTGGATTCGTTGGCGCCATTGCCCGCGCTGACGCCTGGATTCGTTGGTGCTATTGCCTGCACTGACGCCTGGATTCGTTGGCGCCATTGCCCGCGCTGACGCCTGGATTCGTTGGCGCTATTGCCTGCACTGACGCCTGGATTCGTTGCCGCCATTGCCTGCACTGACGCCTGGATTCGTTGACGCCATTGCCCGCGCTGACGTGCCCATAGCATGTACGGCAACATTGGATACGGAATTGTTCCGGAATAGGAAGGGATGCGAGTTGTTGATCGTCTGGGCTACTTGCGTCGTGGTGCAGTGTAGTGCAGTGTAGTGCAGTGTATCCAACGCCGTCGGCAGGCGGCCAGAGTCCACTTACGACGCCCGCATCTCGGATAACTCGACAAATGTAGGCGAAATGGGGGCACGGTAGATGGACGGGCTTCTTGTGGCTAACAGCTATGAGTGCACTCACTGCATGGCGATACCTACACGGAAGATGGACGGGTTCTTGTGTGGGGGGGGGGGCTAACGGCTATGAGTGCACTTATTGCATGATGATACCGATTCCCAACCCAAGGACAGAGGCCGACGAAAGGTACGACAAACCCGAAGCGAAGACACGAACGCCGGTACAAGGAATCTTTGAGATGTAGAAGAAAACGTGTCCCCGCGTGGCATTTTGACCAGGAATGAACCCCACCAGATGCAGCGGCATCACTGCTGCCTGTGCAGCAGTACCATGCAACATTGCTTCTGCCTCAAGGAAGTTGACCTGGCAGATGTGGTCCGGGAGCAGGAAGCGCAGGAAGAGGACGGGCAGGCGAGACATCGTGCGAGACAGCCTGGCAATGAGCCTGGCGACGCTGTTCGGCGCGTGCTTGTTCGCCGATACTTCGAGGAATAACTTTTTAGATGGACCAGGGTGACAGTAAATACTGGTGACTGACATCTTTATGTCTGTAGGCATGTGGTAGCAAGTAGTCCCTTAGTATATAGTCATCGATTGGGTGTCCGAATGTACGATTATATATCCGAAATACGTCTTGGGGAAATGTGTTCATATGTGCTTGCTACTTAGCGTTGAAATCTTGTCGTTACAGCTATCCAAGTCCAAGTTCAGATCCAAGCTAATCCATGTTCGAACCCAAACCTCATTGAGCGCGCGTGGTATGGAGACAATAAAGCCATGCCACCACTAACTGGGTTTATCCTTCTCCACTGCGCAGATATTTCAGAGGCTGGGGGAGTTCGCATTCCTCACATGCTTCGTTCCTCATGCAAATGTTCCGTGGTGAAATGCGATGCATGCTATATAAACTGCAGCACAGCGGCCGTACTAAAAATGAGCCGTGCTGAAATAACATGTGCGCATTTATTCAGGACAGCTGCGTGCTAGTTTGACAAGTAGCCAAAAAATACTGAATGCCACAAAGTGACAAATGCCACCCTGGGTTCACAAAACAACACGGCTGGTGGCAATCATGGTGACGCGAGATCGTAAAAGAGAGCAACAGTACCCTTGATTGAAGGCTACCTGGAATGAACAGAAGATAGTGGTGCTCAGAGCGGTGTAGTGAATGGCACGGAGTACTGATGAAATTATATAATTTTTGAGTACCTTGCTGATGGTCTTGAACAAAAAGATTATAAAAACGCGATGAGAGATCAGCGCGAAGCTAATAGCCCCCCTGGCTGTATTACGCTGAACACAAATCAGCTGCAGTTTCGCGCCGACTTGCGCACTATGGTGCTAGATCCCTCCAAAATGGAGATGCACACAAACTCACCTGCCAATGTCCGTAATGCGAAGCTTACGTGCCTCATAATCCGTCCAGCGGTGGGGAGTGAGACGGTGAGATCAGACCGCACAATCCCTCCGGCGGTGGAGAGTGAGACGGTGGGGTCTGACCGCATAATTCCTCCGGCGGTGGAGAGTGAGACGGTGGGGTCTGACCGCATAATCCGTCCAGCGGTGGGGAGTGAGACGGTGGAGTCTGACCGCATAATCCCTCCGGCGGCGGGAGCGTGACGGTGGGGTCGGACCGCATAATCCCTCCGACGGCGGTGGGGAGTGAGACGGTGGAGTCGGACCGCATAATCCCTCCGACGGCGGTGGTGGGGAGTGACGGTGGAGTCGGACCGCATAATCCCTCCGACGGCGGTGGGGAGTGAGACGGTGGAGTCGGACCGCATAATCCCTCCGACGGCGGTGGGGAGTGAGACGGTGGAGTCGGACCGCATAATCCCTCCGACGGCGGTGGGGAGTGAGACGGTGGAGTCGGACCGCATAATCCCTCCGACGGCGGCGGTGGGGAGTGACGGTGGAGTCGGACCGCATAATCCCTCCGACGGCGGTGGGGAGTGAGACGGTGGAGTCGGACCGCATAATCCCTCCGACGGCGGTGGGGAGTGAGACGGTGGAGTCGGACCGCATAATCCCTCCGACGGCGGTGGGGAGTGAGACGGTGGAGTCGGACCGCATAATCCCTCCGGCGGCGGTGGTGGGAGTGACGGTGGAGTCGGACCGCATAATCCCTCCGGCGGTGGGGAGTGTAACGGTGGAGTCGGACCGCATAATCCCTCCGGCGGTGGTGGGGAGTGTAACGGTGGAGTCGGACCGCATAATCCCTCCGGCGGTGGGGAGTGTAACGGTGGAGTCGGACCGCATAATCCCTCCGACGGCGGTGGGGAGTGAGACGGTGGAGTCGGACCGCACAATCCCTCCGGCGGTGGTGGGGAGTGACGGTGGAGTCGGACCGCATAATCCCTCCGGCGGTGGGGAGTGAGACGGTGGAGTCGGATCGCATAATCCCTCCGGCGGCGGTGGGGAGTGAGACGGTGGAGTCGGACCGCATAATCCCTCCGGCGGTGGGGAGTGAGACGGTGGAGTCGGACCGCATAACCCCTCCGGCGGCGGTGGGGAGTGAGACGGTGGAGTCGGACCGCATAATCCCTCCGGCGGTGGGGAGTGAGACGGTGGAGTCGGACCGCATAACCCCTCCGGCGGCGGTGGGGAGTGAGACGGTGGAGTCGGACCGCATAATCCCTCCGGCGGCGGTGGGGAGTGAGACGGTGGAGTCGGACCGCATAACCCCTCCGGCGGCGGTGGGGAGTGAGACGGTGGAGTCGGACCGCATAATCCCTCCGGCGGTGGGGAGTGAGACGGTGGAGTCGGACCGCATAACCCCTCCGGCGGCGGTGGTGGGGAGTGAGACGGTGGAGTCGGACCGCATAATCCCTCCGACGGTGGGGAGTGAGACGGTGGAGTCGGACCGCATAATCCCTCCGACGGCGGTGGGGAGTGAGACGGTGGAGTCGGACCGCATAATCCCTCCGACGGCGGTGGGGAGTGAGACGGTGGAGTCGGACCGCATAATCCCTCCGACGGCGGTGGGGAGTGAGACGGTGGAGTCGGACCGCATAATCCCTCCGGCGGCGGTGGGGAGTGAGACGGTGGAGTCGGACCGCATAATCCCTCCGACGGCGGTGGGGAGTGAGACGGTGGAGTCGGACCGCATAACCCCTCCGGCGGCGGTGGGGAGTGAGACGGTGGAGTCGGACCGCATAATCCCTCCGACGGCGGCGGTGGGGAGTGAGACGGTGGAGTCGGACCGCATAACCCCTCCGGCGGCGGTGGTGGGGAGTGAGACGGTGGAGTCGGACCGCATAATCCCTCCGGCGGCGGTGGGGAGTGAGACGGTGGAGTCGGACCGCATAATCCCTCCGACGGCGGTGGGGAGTGAGACGGTGGAGTCGGACCGCATAATCCCTCCGGCGGTGGGGAGTGAGACGGTGGAGTCGGACCGCATAATCCCTCCGGCGGTGGGGAGTGAGACGGTGGAGTCGGACCGCATAATCCCTCCGGCGGCGGTGGGGAGTGAGACGGTGGAGTCGGACCGCATAATCCATCCGGCGGTGGTGGGGAGTGAGACGGTGGAGTCGGACCGCACAATCCCTCCGGCGGCGGTGGGGAGTGAGACGGTGGAGTCGGACCGCACAATCCCTCCGGCGGTGGGGAGTGAGACGGTGGAGTCGGACCGCATAATCCCTCCGGCGGTGGGGGAGTGAGACGGTGGAGTCGGACCGCATAATCCCTCCGGCGGTGGGGAGTGAGACGGTGGAGTCGGACCGCATAATCCCTCCGGCGGTGGTGGGGAGTGAGACGGTGGAGTCGGACCGCACAATCCCTCCGGCGGTGGTGGGGAGTGTAACGGTGGAGTCGGACCGCATAATCCCTCCGGCGGTGGTGGGGAGTGAGACGGTGGAGTCGGACCGCATAATCCCTCCGGCGGTGGGGAGTGAGACGGTGGAGTCGGACCGCATAATCCCTCCGGCGGTGGTGGGGAGTGAGACGGTGGAGTCGGACCGCATAATCCCTCCGGCGGTGGTGGGGAGTGAGACGGTGGAGTCTGACCGCATAATCCCTCCGGCGGTGGTGGGGAGTGAGACGGTGGAGTCGGACCGCATAATCCCTCCGGCGGTGGGGAGTGAGACGGTGGAGTCGGACCGCATAATCCCTCCGGCGGTGGTGGGGAGTGAGACGGTGGAGTCGGACCGCATAATCCCTCCGGCGGCGGTGGGGAGTGAGACGGTGGAGTCGGACCGCATAATCCCTCCGGCGGCGGTGGGGAGTGTGACGGTGGAGTCGGACCGCATAATCCCTCCGGCGGCGGTGGGGAGTGAGACGGTGGAGTCGGACCGCATAATCCCTCCGGCGGCGGTGGGGAGTGAGACGGTGGAGTCGGACCGCATAATCCCTCCGGCGGTGGGGAGTGAGACGGTGGAGTCGGACCGCATAATCCCTCCGGCGGCGGTGGGGAGTGAGACGGTGGAGTCGGACCGCATAATCCCTCCGGCGGTGGTGGGGAGTGAGACGGTGGAGTCGGACCGCATAATCCCTCCGGCGGTGGTGGGGAGTGTAACGGTGGAGTCGGACCGCATAATCCCTCCGGCGGTGGGGAGTGAGACGGTGGAGTCGGACCGCATAATCCCTCCGGCGGTGGGGGAGTGAGACGGTGGAGTCGGACCGCATAATCCCTCCGACGGTGGTGGGGAGTGAGACGGTGGGGTCTGACCGCATAATCCCTCCGACGGCGGCGGTGGGGAGTGAGACGGTGGAGTCGGACCGCATAATCCCTCCGACGGCGGTGGGGAGTGAGACGGTGGAGTCGGACCGCATAATCCCTCCGACGGCGGCGGTGGGGAGTGAGACGGTGGAGTCGGACCGCATAATCCCTCCGGCGGTGGGGAGTGTAACGGTGGAGTCGGACCGCATAATCCCTCCGGCGGTGGTGGGGAGTGAGACGGTGGAGTCGGACCGCATAATCCCTCCGGCGGCGGTGGTGGGGAGTGAGACGGTGGAGTCGGACCGCATAATCCCTCCGGCGGTGGGGAGTGAGACGGTGGAGTCGGACCGCATAATCCCTCCGGCGGCGGTGGGGAGTGAGACGGTGGAGTCGGACCGCATAATCCCTCCGACGGCGGTGGGGAGTGAGACGGTGGAGTCGGACCGCACAATCCCTCCGGCGGCGGTGGGGAGTGAGACGGTGGGGTCTGACCGCATAATCCCTCCGACGGCGGCGGTGGGGAGTGAGACGGTGGAGTCTGACCGCATAATCCCTCCGACGGCGGTGGGGAGTGAGACGGTGGAGTCGGACCGCATAATCCCTCCGACGGCGGTGGGGAGTGAGACGGTGGAGTCGGACCGCATAATCCCTCCGACGGCGGTGGGGAGTGACGGTGGAGTCGGACCGCACAATCCCTCCGGCGGTGGCGGGAGCGTGACGGTCGGGTCTGTTCGTCGGGACCGGCTCCATCGGATGGGCCGCAGCTCACCAAGAAGCCTAATTGAGGTATTTTATTGTAGCGTGGGCGTGATCGTCCGGTGATTGGCAAATCAGCTTCGCCGCAGCCATCGGCTGGAAATGTGAGTGCAAAACTGCTCAACTTCCCGAACCATGTCGGGCGTATTGGGAGAGTACAATTGTGGCATTTTGCTGTCCAAAATTATACCTCAATAGCGGCTGCAAAGGTATATAATGATCCAATGTACCAATAACAGCCTACAACGTGGACCACTTTTCGACTTCGATAGGGTCTGAATTTGATGCGGTATACCTGATGGCGGGGATTATGGTAGTTGAGTTTGCGGTAGCGAGCAGCGGCGACCACTCAGTTCATGTTCGCCAATCAACTTTAGATTATGTCCAACTTTAGAATGGTGTCCTTTACGACAAAATTCCACCACATGTGCTTCTGCATGACGAACGCACTTCAGAAGACTATACGTATATCCCAGTGTACTAGACGTATATGCCAGTGTACTAGACGTATATGCCAGTGTACTAGATGCACATGTCAGACTACCAGACGCAGTGGCGGTCGGCCCATGTAAGGCACTAAGGCAGTGCCTCACCTGAGTAGAGCTGGGAAGTATTCTTGTACATTGCGTGTAAAGAAAGCATACGACCTTCAATATACCAGGAGGTGCTGAGTTGACATCAAAAGTAACGTTAAGGATTATACTTTATTACTCAACGTTTCGGCCAGGGGCCATCGTCAGGAGTGATATAAAAATGTCAAGTTTGGCAATTGAAAGTATTCTTGTATGCTATTTTCGTACAAATGATGCATTCATCCACTGGAAAACAGCTAAGTTGAAAAACTTGAAACAAATATGCATGGGTGATTCTTAATTATAGTGAAAGTTGAAGTTCACTTTTACATTTTAGCTTCAAAACAGCTCTATCACCGGTCCGCAAAGGCATGCCTCTGGCAGATGTCGCCATATAGTGCTCATTCGTTTCATAACAAGCGCAGGGTATGCGGCCTTTTTGAAGTGGAGTCCATTCTACTCTTAATAGATATTGCTGTGTGAGAGACACTTTTGAGGTACATCGGGCCATGTTTTGCACAAAATTGTTCCCATTGATTCGTGAAAAATATGGGAATGTGCGGAATTGTAGGACAGGAGCAAGTTACCTACCCACCCACTAAGGTAGGTACGATAAGTGGCAAATACTAGAACCGAAAGCCCAACTAGGAAGTCTGTTAGTGACCAGTGGGCTCTTACTGGGCTTTGATGTGATGCTTAGTCAGCTCTGTAAATTCCATGCATTCACTAGTGTTTCCAGGACGGACATATCAGTCCAACCAACAACAAAAAACAGCCTGATTTGGAGCAAACTTGTGTTTCAATCTCAAATTATGCAAAACCTATTTGCATTTTACGAAACAGTGTTGCTCTGAGCTCATGCTTAGGTACTTACCTAGTTAGGCACCTACCAAGCTTTCCAAATCCAAAGAATTTGAAAATTTGTGAGAATTATGTTTTACTTGGCCGTACCAAACGACTCAAAGCCAACTTTTCGAGTCTGCACAATGCATGCAATTTGGGTAGGCCAAAAAGAACATAAAAACCAATCAAATCAAATTTCAAACAACCACAGAAAAAAAACATCCTTTGTGACAATGCAGATGTAGGCCATACCCTCTCACTTCAACAAAATATGGGAAGTATACAGAAAAAGTGTTTTGTGGGCAGCATATATTGAAGAATTATGTAATGTTACAATAAAAACATAACCCAACCTAACCTGACCTAACCTAACATAATCTACTGATGTCCGATCACCTAAACCTACTGATATTGGATTATTTAATTGTGAGAAGAAATGGACGATTTCCTTGCTTGCCATAATTGAAAGTAAAATAAGGTGACACTGACACCTTTTGGCCCACATTGACAAGGAATGCTGTGCTTTTAATACAAATTAGATATATTAGATCTCAGACTTTTCGAACATGGATCATTTTCAAGAGTGACAATATTTTGTACACATCAATTCATGACAAAAATCATACACCGAAATCACGCTCCGAATTCGAATCGCATCCTCACATATTTTGTCGCCTCAACAAGAAATCACCTTCACATCTCGCATGCACTAAGATCAACATACACGGTATGCACATTTCCCAATATCATTCATCACACGGATCTCACAATTTCTGCAATCGCCGCCCCTATCGCTCTCTCGTCCCTTAACCCTCAAATCGCACTACACTGACGCTCCCCCTCCCCTTTCTCTCTCTAACTATATATATATATATATATACACAAACATACATCTTTCCCTCTCTCTCTCTCTCTCTCTCTCTCTCTCTCTCTCTCTCTCTCTCTCTCTCTCTCTCTCTCTCTCTCTCTCTCTCTCTCTCTCTCTCTCTCTCTCTCTCTCTCTCTCTCTCTCTCTCTCTCTCTCTCTCTCTCTCTCTCTCTCTCTCTCTCTCTCTCTCTCTCTATCTCTCTCTCTCTCTCTCTCTCTCTCTCTCTCTCTCTCTCTCTCTCTCTCTCTCTCTCTCTCTCTCTCTCTCTCTCTCTCTCTCTCTCTCTCTCTCTCTCTCTCTCTCTCTCTCTCTCTCTCTCTCTCTCTCTCTCTCTCTCTCTCTCTCTCTCTCTCTCTCTCTCTCTCTCTTCCTTGATCCTTGATCCTTGATCCTTGAATCCTTGAATCCTTGAAACATAGTATTCTTATCTATCATATAAGGAAAAATTACACGTCATCAAGAAAGGACCAGGGAGGCCAGCGCTGTTTTGGGAAGCCCAGGCAGGGGCGGATACATAGGGATCTGGAGGCATGTACCCCTCATGGAAGGTGGTGCCCCTCCGGCCGGGAAAAGGCTCCTCTCCGGGAAGGCTCAAGTGCATCCTTACCTCAAAATTTTCAGCCAGATACACCCCGGAGAGAAACAGCTATGAATTTTCGGAACCAAAGAAATATAGTGGGGAAAATCCGAGGACATTTTGTTCTGTGGAAGGGGAGGGAGGGGGTGGGGGTACAGTCGCGATTTTTTTCCTCACCTCATTTGGGTGCCTCGGACCGCCCCTGACCAGACGTATATGCCAGTGTACTAGGGTAAAAAATACCAGTGTACTAGACGTATATGCTAGTGTACTAGACGTTCATGCCAGTGTACTAGACGTGTATGCCAGACTGCAAGACGTATATGCCCGTGTACTAGACGTCTATGCCAGTGTACGTCTTTGTGAAACCTGTCCTATTTATGCCACACCGGAGCTAATGGATTCAATATTTTGATGGCCATCTGTGCGTAATGGTTAGCAATATATTATTTGGCTGCATAGCCTGCTACCATATCAAAGGTGAAAACACTTCTTACGGGCTCTCTACTGCACATGCTTTGTTGCCCAACGAACGTCAGCTGTAAATGCAGCAAATGTTGAAGAAGTCTTTTCATAGGATGTCCACGTTCACAGGCCTCCACTTCCACTTCAGATCACACCGTCCGAACAACATCAAGAACCGGGAAACAGCCAAGTGTCTGTCAATATCGAGCCAGAGTCATCACCATGGAGACGGAGATGAACCACGCGCGTGGACCGCACCCCACCATCCTTCAAAGAAGTGACTAACCGAGCACTGTTCACCCGGCGAGCGACCGCGCCTCCCAAGCCTTCAGCGGGGCACAAGTAAAACCCGTCGCAACAGCGCGCGCCACACGCAACAGAGACCCTAAACAACTCGCAAGCATGAAACAGCGGACATCGGAAAACCGACCGGCCAAAAATTGTCCTCGCGTGACCTCCGGTTGCCGAGAGCGAGGTCATTTCCTCCGGCGGAGCGGCGAGGCTGATGGCACACCTTTTGCTATGGCGGCACAGCCTCGCGCGCCAGCCCGACGCCCACTGACGCCACCCAATTCTCCTGATTTTGATGCGCAAAGAACGAGTGTGAGTCAGCTGACGACATGCTGAAAGGTGGTGCTGTTCCGGTTCCTCAGTACAAACACGCAGGGTGGAGGCGGGCGAGCAGCCCGGCTTACGGCGGCCACATCCGAATGTATTTATCGTTATTTATTACCCTTGAAATTTGTTGATATTTCGTCAGTTGGCATCAGGCAATCACGTTTGATGTCATTAATGACAATGAATTCAAGACATTTACGATATTCCATGTAAAAATGACTGCAGCCGCTCCAACCATTGCGGCTAACCGTTTTAAATGGACCAGGAGATCACGTGATTGGATTATGAGCGAACCCTCCCAGTGATGCCGTTAGCAAAGACACGTGTACGAGTCCCAGGTCACCCCCTCACTGTGTCGCAACGTTTGCCATACAGCCTTGGCAGCAAACAATAATAAATAGTTATAGGTCTTGTCGCAGTACTCGCCGCATCAAACTAGATTTCTAGAAATATTTAGAAACCTCTGGCTTAGATTGGTTTCGGTAGGTTAAGTTAGGTCAGGTCAGGTTGTAAGGTCAAGTCGGGGCAGGCCTATCTGGGCATGTAGCCAAAGAGGAAGAGACGAAGGAGAAGCCGCCACCTGGAGGTCTGAAGGCCCCGAAGTGGTCACTCAGACCTCTAGGTAGCTTAGTGCGGATCCTCCCATGAGCTCTCTTTAAGGGTCCCTTGATGCTCTTAATAGGTCTGTGACCCTTCAGAAGTCCATCTAAGGTGCCCCCCTCAGAGGGGCCCCGAAGGGGTACCTTTCGTTGAGCTCTCTTCAAGAGACCCTTAAATAATGGTTTGGCAAACCCCGAAAGGTAGTCGCATGAGGTCTGAAGGAGCCCCTCAGACGTCCAGGTGTTTCTGTGCGACCCCGAAGTGGTCCTGTCCCCTGAAATCGCTTGTTCGGAGTCCCTTAGGAGGTCTGAGGAACGCCGAACCGAGCCTCCGAGGCCTCAGGAATCCTCAGACGTCTTCCTTAGTGAGGAAGTGCCTTCATGGGCCCCTCCCCTGGATCTATATTTATGGGTTGTCAAGGTGTCTGCTGAAGAGAGCTCCTTGTGGCTATTAAGAGAAGGCTCCTTGTAGATGCCAGAAAGTCTGAGGGGGTAGTTTGATGGACTCTGAACTCATTTGAGGAAGCCCTCAAATGGGCTAAGCCTTTGAGCTCTTTTAAGGAAGTCCGAGGAGAGCCGCAGAACATATGACGGATTGGTTTAAAGACTCCCTTTCGAGCCTAAATGAGAATGGGAGGCCTGAGCCTGAGCCTGTGTTCTCCGTATGGGGTACCCTGTCCCTGAAGTCTACTTAATGGACACTTCTCATTTGACAGCTCATCATCGAGGATACCCTCGGGAGAAAGGGCCTTATCCCTCTGGTGAACCGGGAGGTCCAGGTGGTGATATAGTGGCGTTGAATAACATCCTTTTGAGCGGCCCTGTTGCCCTCTAAAGCCCCCCCCCCCCCCCCCGTATGGCTTCCTTGGGCCCTTTTTCTCTGCAGAGGGGTCTCTCAGTTCAAAAGTGCCCCGGTAGTACACGGGTCTCCAAAGTCCATGCGGCTCCAGGTCTGGTGGAGTAGTCTCAGGAGCCTTGGCTAATAGCTCGCGCAACGTCACACGAGCTATAATTAGCATGGGTCTAGAGAAAGTGAAAATATAGACGTTGCAAATTCAATATTTGGCTGACAGGCAGAAACGCAGCCGGGACTCTCCGGAGAAGAAGAGAGTGCAAAGAAGCTAGGTTGAGTCGATTTGTAAATTTTGGCATCGAAAAAGGGAAAACCGTGCCCTCGAAAGGAATGCAGTTGTTCCTCCCCTCCTGGCGGACTGTGCGACTGCTGATAGTCACCTGAAGGGCCAAAGAGGCAACCTCAGATCTGATGACTCCATCCAGGAAAGCGCATGGCTTCCGAAATTAACAGCTCGAATCTGTCTGGTCGCCATCTGCGCCTCACGACAACAACGTGTCTGCAATTAAATATCCTGACCTCCCGTTTTACGTGCATAAGCAATATCCCGAACTTTGAAGAAACTATTATTTTGCACATACCTCAATTTGTCGTCCACATTGGTTGCTTGGTTGTGACGTCACGTTTTGGTGGATATCGACTCCTCCTTTTCAACTGCATGCTGCGTCTGTCGCATACGCTGCGTCTGTCGCATTTCAGTCCGTTATCTCATTCTCGCACCATCCTACTGCATTTGCTTTTTTCAAGTGTCTTCTTTTATTTCGCTCGTTTTTGTCTTCTTATCCAGAAACCTTTACATAGTCTTGGGAAAAAAGTCACAAAACATTCTAAGCACTTTATCACCTCGGCTTCTACATCCACCAATTCATCAACTCATTTCGCATCGAACACGTCAGACTTGTTTCACCTACACGTGACTTCTATCATTGTTTATGGTCGCGGTGTTTCGCCTACGTGCCACTTCTCCAATTATTTATGGTCGCGGTGCTTCGCCTAGGTGCCACTTCTCCCATTGTTTATGGTCACGGTGTTTCACCTACGTGCCACTTCTCCCATTGTTTATGGTCGCGGTGTTTCGCCTACGTGCCACCTCTCCCATTGTTTATGGTCGCGGTGTTTCGCCTACGTGCCACCTCTCCCATTGTTTATGGTCGCGGTGTTTGCCTACGTGTCACTTCTCCCATTGTTTATGGTCGCGGTGTTTCACCTACGTGCCACTTCTCCCATTGTTTACGGTCGCGGTGTTTCGCCTACGTGCCACCTCTCCCATTGTTTATGGTCGCGGTGTTTCGCCTACGTGCCACTTCTCCCATTGTTTACGGTCGCGGTGTTTCGCCTACGTGCCACTTCTCCCATTGTTTATGGTCGCGGTGTTTCGCCTACGTGCCACTCTCCCATTCTTTTGGTCGCGGTGTTTGCTGTGCCACCCCCATTTTATGGTCGCGGTGTTTGCCGTGCCCTTTTTACGGTGGTGTTCGCCACGTGCCACTCTCCCATTGTTTATGGTCGCGGTGTTTGCCTACGTGCCACTTCTCCCATTGTTTACGGTCGCGGTGTTTCGCCTACGTGCCACTTCTCCCATTGTTTACGGTCGCGGTGTTTCGCCTACGTGCCACTTCTCCCATTGTTTATGGTCGCGGTGTTTCGCCTACGTGCCACTTCTCCCATTCTTTATGGTCGCGGTGTTTCGCCTACGTGCCACTTCTCCCATTGTGTATGGTCGCGGCCCCGTCACCCCCGTTCGTGTCCCTGTTGTTAGCTTCTCCGCCTGTCGGTTCAGCGTGTCGATGTGCTATTGCCATACATAATCCTGATTACCAGGACCAAGTTCGGCATGGTGGACCGAAGAAGGCACCCCATGCTTAGATTGCTACCAACCAAGATCATAAGATACACAAAGCCGTTCACCGGACTTTGGCTCAGTGAGCAGCAATATTTGACCTCGAGCTATTTCTACACCAATTGCGAAATTCTGAGGTGTCAAAAATATAGGTATGCCCCGGTGTTCGGTAAAAGCGCCACCTATCTTGGGTCAGAGCGGCCCGTATGGGACAAAATGTTCCTTGAAATGTTCGCTAATGTTGCTGGTCTTCGAGCAAGATTTTGCATTGGCATCGGATCCTGAGTGAAATGCTATACGCCATGAACAACTGTCTTGCTCGCATTTGGTCTGACGTTTTGTTCACATTTTAGGGAGCTTGATGATTCGTGCTCTTCACATTTCATGGAGCTCGGTGATTAGTGCTGTTCACATTTCAAAGAGCTTGGTGATTAGTGCTGTTAGTTTTTATCCATAGGCAGCCCAGTAGCCCAGCTGACGTTTTTCAAACACCTGCCTAAGGGGACATATCAGGCAGATATTGTAATGTGTTGCTCTTCATAAGTATTATTTCGATGATGCAACACCATTTCCATGACAACACCTAACCCATAATTTCAGAGCATCTTTTACACAGAATACCTGCCTTTTAGGATAAACCAAGTAGTGTAGCAACAAGATCCACTCCGAAAAAAACATGCCATCACATAAAGATCTGCATTTCGAAACATGAACAACACCCACCATCCAAACAGTGACTCGCATATGCAAACACTAAGCGCCTCCTCTTTCTCAGCGACGAACGGTACACGGTCGTACCATCACATCAGCACCATCACACCTCGGGCGCCACCGCTGCACATCATCTAATGCGACGCGACCATCGGTACCTCTCGAGCAGATACGACGCGACCATCGGTACCTCTCGAGCAGGTACGACGCGACCATCGGTACCTCTCGACCAGGTACGACGCGCCCATCGGTACCTCTCGACCAGATACGACGCGCCCCTCGGCACCTCTCGGGCAGGTACGACGCGTCCATCGGTCCCTCTTGAGCCGGTACGATGCTGCCATCGGCATCTGTCGGTCAGGTGCGCAGTACCGCAGAGCGTACGTACTGAGTCTGACGCATTCAGCGCACCCGGGCCGACGTTGGAAGGTGGCCGACAGGCAACGTTCAATACCGGTAATACTGGTAATAACCGCCAGTCGTGAGGTGAGTTTGTCCACACTGGGCGATCCGTCACTACCTCTGATTGATTATTGGGCGTGAGGGCGCGTGAACTGCCGGTGGTTATCCAGGCGCCCACCCATCACCACCTCAAACGTGCCGTGTGGTGCCTCCACCGCCAGCGCGCGTGAACTGCCGGTGGTTATCCAGGCGCCCCCATCACCACCTCAAACGTGCCGTGTGGGCCTCCATCGCCAGGGCGCGTGAACTGCCGGTGGTTATCCAGGCGCCCACCCATCACCACCTCAAACGTGCCGTGTGGTGCCTCCACCGCCAGGGCGCGTGAACTGCCGGTGGTTATCCAGGCGCCCACCCATCACCACCTCAAACGTGCCGTGTGGTGCCTCCACCGCCAGGGCGCGTGAACTGCCGGTGGTTATCCAGGCGCCCACCCATCACCACCTCAAACGTGCCGTGTGGTGCCTCCACCGCCAGGGCGCGTGAACTGCCGGTGGTTATCCAGGCGCCCACCCATCACCACCTCAAACGTGCCGTGTGGTGCCTCCACCGCCAGGGATCACATCGGATGCAGCATCAGGCCGCCGATCCGGCATGGCAGTCCCATTGCCCACGCACGTGTTGGACACAACAGATCACACGCACACAGTCACAGATATGCCAGCCCATCGCTGGCGTTCAGATACGGTAGTCCACGAGCTCGTAAAACATCAGATGTCGCAATGCAAACAGCCTAATGGAACATACCAAGCAACACCGAATAGAACAACACAAAATCAATGAACGGTTAACACCGATGCCCGCTGTCTAGTCACGTGCCGACGTACGTCCAGTGTTCGGAGACAGCTCGCCGTGGGCGACGAGCGCAATAGTTGCCGAACATCTTCGGTTTGATGACGTCATGGTTAGACGAAGCGCAATCGGCAACGTCATCCACATGTGGCGATAAGCAGTCAGAGGTCCTTCATTCCGGTCAAAATACCTGGATCCACAAGTGGCAACCATTTCTTGTGCGCAAATGTCAAAAGCGTTACTCTTATCAAAGGCCAAAGACAGGTGTCGCTCCTGAAAGCATCAAAAGAAGGTATCAGCCCAGCATTATCAGCCCAGCATCAGCCCAGCTGGGCCCAGCATCAGCCCAGCATCATCAGGTAGTGCGCGGACTTCGCGGGCAGTTCAAGTTCCTTTCAAACGATGAAGGATCAACGTTACATGAAGCATCTATATGGCTGATAAGTACATTCCATGTATTTGTATCTAGGTAAGATAAGCTAAGAGTTGGTCACCTTCTCGGATATTAAGAGAACGGGAAACGTGGTGATAGCCATCAGTAGGGCTTTCTCGGTAATAGCAAGTATTTCGCTATGTCCACCTCTCCGTCTTCTTCCGTCTATGTCCACCTCTCTCCGAGAAGCTGATCAACTCTCGAGTCATACGGAAACTTTGTTATCGTTTGTGATCGTCAATGAAAGTGACGCGGGTGAAAGTCAGGCCGCCGCACGGCCGAGACGTGTCAAACGACACAGACTGGCCGTCTGTTTGACACCGACACCGACGACACCGACGACACCAACGACACAGACTGGCCGTCTGTTTGACGCCCACGCAATTGCCGTCCATTTCCGCTGGCGTCAGTGGATTTGAGCGAGCTGCATTCTAAAGCCGCGTCTCGACTCTCGAAAACACAGCTGAGCTATTCGAAGAGAGCTGGGTTCGCTCAGCGCAGATTCTTGATCGTCGTCGAACACTGCGACTGCGCTGCCAGGTGAGGGTAAGTATCAAAGTACCGGATAACAAGAAGCATTACACAGGAAAATTGAATTGCACCAGAATAGATGATCCGGCCTACCTTTTCCTTGCTTCAGTGAACTTGGGCCTGATTGGCAAGGATATTCGCTTTCAATGATACTATTTTCGTCCGATACACGATTGCCTTACGTCACAGATTTGGAGAGAGAACAGTCGACTGCGGTTCGCCGACTGTTCTCCTCCAGTCTTCACAAAGCCTGATTGGCAAGGATACATGCTTCTAATGATTATATTCTCTTCCGATAGACGATATGCAATGGAGTCAACATCGGACTCGTCTTTCGAATGCGTTTGACAGCCTAATCACGGATGATACCCTTTTGTGCAGACTTGTCGGAACCATCGTCGGTCGGCCGACTCATGCTGATGTTGCAGTTTATGCCTCGAGCCGCGGCTGTGACGAGTGCTATTCTTGGTCAGTTATTCTTGGTTGCGCGGCAACGGCCAACCGACCGTCTCCTGTTGTGCCCATGTACATGGTGGCATTCCGCCGTCATATGAGGCGTCACCATTGCACATGTAGGTCAGAGGGCTGGTCAGAGTCCTCGACCGGACCCTCCCTTCGCGGTGTGGTGCAATGGGTGATGCCGGCCAGTGACAGCCAGGGCGTTGGCCGGGCCAGCCCAATCCCGTGAGCGACTGGACCCGTCTCGCGCGCGCGGCTCGGTCACAGAGGTGAGCCGTCGACGCGGTAAGATGTAGCCCGGGAGACGCGGCTGATCAGCAGAGGTGAGCCGTCGACGCGGTGACATGTAGCCCGGGAGACGCGGCTGGGCAGCAGAGGTGAGCCGTCGACGCGGTGATATGTAGCCCGGGAGACGCGGCTGGGCAGCAGAGGTGAGCGGACCGCCTGATTGGACGGCGGACGGTCCAAATGCCGGAGAGGACTTCTGAGTCGTGGGACGTTAACAGACCTACCAGGTGACGAACTGCTTAGAGGCACGTGTCGGTGTCTGATCGCTGTTCTCTGTCGCACCTGTTGCACTTCTTGCACGCCAAGCTGTTGCCGTTTTGCTAATCGTCCGCCCGATCAATACAGGGGCAAGTAGCGGCCATTGGGTTTGCGAACCAGTTGTCGCGGAGCGAGACAAACCCTAGACTATCACTGTCACTGGTGGCCGTGATCCCGGATCTGATCCAACTTGCCTGCATGTAGCCTTACGTCCCAGCTTGGGGGAGAGAGCAGTCGGCTGTGGTCTGCCAACTGGTCTCCAGTCTTCAGAAGAGCAGTCAGCGTGATCCGCCAACTGGTCTCCAGTCTTCAGAAGAGCAGTCGGCTGTGGTCCGCCAACTGGTCTCCAGTCTTCAGAAGAGCAGTCGGCTGTGGTCCGCCAACTGGTCTCCAGTCTGCAGAAGAGCAGTCGACTGTGGTCCGCCAACTGTTCTCCTCCAGTCTTCAGAAGCAATTTTTCTTTCGAAAATCGCAACCTTTCACCTACATAAATAGAATGTTCAAAAGAGATTTTCACCTACCGGATTGCTTGCGCTCATTCTGAGCAATAGAGTTCCCCGTCGTATATCGTTAGAGTTTCCTATATAGTTCACCGTCGAATCCCCCTACCCCGGAGTATCACGTTCTACTACATGACCCCACGCTGAGGGACAAGAGCGCCAGCCGGCCACACGAACCTACTTTGAGACGAGCCCCTGGTCAGCGGCCGGCGCGCACGCTCAGCGGGCCCTCTTAGGTGGTGGCGCACATCACAGAAACAGCACAGAGACGGCACGGGAGCGGCACGCGACGGTTTGCCAGTCGACAGCCGGATTGTTTGTCCGACGGATCGATGCGGCGGCGTGGTGGTCAACAGCTGGTCAACCGCAGCTGGTCAACAGCTGCGGTCGGCCGCACCTCCGCACACGACAACCATCGTTAGAGGGAGGTGCAGAGTGCGACCGGTTCTCCGAAATATGTCACTGGAGGCGCCGAGACGCGTCACTGGAGGCGCCGAGACACGTCACCGGAGGCGCCGAGACGCGTCACCGGAGGCGCCGAGACGCGTCACTGGAGGCGCCGAGACGCGTCACTGGAGGCGCCGAGACACGTCACCGGAGGCGCCGAGACGCGTCACCGGAGGCGCCGAGACGCGTCACTGGAGGCGCCGAGACGCGTCACTGGAGGCGCCGAGACACGTCACTGGAGGCGCCAAGACGCGTCACTGGAGGCGCCGAGACACGTCACCGGAGGCGCCGAGACACGTCACCGGAGGCGCCGAGACGCGTCACTGGAGGCGCCGCGACGCGTCACTGGAGGCGCCGAGACGCGTCACTGGAGGCGCCGAGACACGTCAGCTGCGACCGGCCGGGTCTTCCCAGGCGCAGCTTGAGAACCGCGCCGTCCCTGCAGGACTCGTCCACGTCGCGCCGGACGGCGAGCCGACAACAGGCGCCGAGCTGTGCCGCATGTGGAGCGGCGCTCGCCGACCTGGGAGCACGTGTCGCCCGTCGTGACGCCGGCGAGACGGGGGCGTGGCCGTCACGCGCCTGTGACGCACGACCGTCACGCTGGCCGGTGTCGGCCGCGGCGGCGGAGCGCCGGCTCTGCTAGTAGGAGGCGCGCCTGAGACCCAGACACGAGACGAAGGTGTAGAACACGCCGCGCAGCCGCCTCTCCCAGTTGGCGCGGTGCGCTCGTCGGACGTCGGCCGGATGCGCAGTCGGGAGTGCCTCGGCCGTCCGAGCTGCCGTCTGCTGAACAGAACGGCAGCCACCTGTTAGTGGCCAGCGTGTCAGGCTCAGTGGGGGTACGTGTGTTCGGGATAGATAATCGGATGCAACATTTCCGGAGGGCGGAAGCAATTGGTTGGGAATATGCCGCTAAAGCGAATTGTTTTATTGATGTACTTTTTATTAATTAATTGTTTTATAGTTTACTTCGACTCTGCAACTCACAAAATGGTGCTTGTCCTCGGCTCGAATATTTATCCTGAACCGATACAGAGTCCATGCGCGTCGGATACAGACACAGGCAAGCACACACTTTTATTGGCCGAGTACGTCTCCCTGTGGCAAACGCAATGTGACGTGCTGGGTGAACCCTTGAATTCGCAGAAATAGTCAACCTGGTCGGTCGGACCATCACGCTGTAACGTGCTTATATCCTCGCAACGACTTCGAAGTGGTAAGAGCCACAATGTGTGATTTCCTTCTTCGTGTACACAACTTGAATTACACGGTTACTCCTACACAACTTGAATTACACGGTTACTCCTACACAACTTGAATTACACGGTTACTCCTACACAACTTGAATTACACGGTTCTGCGTTCTGGCTTTCCCATGGCGCATTGCGTGCCAATACCATTTGTAGCTTAACGTTTTTTTTTATCCCGTCTTAGCTACACGGTATTGGCAGCCTGGAATATCGGCGTCGTCCCCGATGTTCTGATTCAAATACCTGCGGACTAAGGCGCTTGTGTTTTTTTTTTAGGATGGCGGTACAAAATTTCTAGACGTAAAACACGGATTTGCTCATGCGCATATTCGGTTTGTTGTTGATATCTTTGAAAGTTAGCTCGCGCCTGGCTCTGACATAAAAATACCGTCGGTTATCCCAGGACAATTCCGGAAGAGCGCAAGCAGAATGTTTGAATTTGTACAGATCATGACTCCACTGTGGGCACTTACAGCGTAGCGAATGCCGTCACCTTTTCGGCCATGGGGTTTCATTTCTTGGCCGTTCGATGAAATTATTGCTGTTTGGAATCAGAACAGCTGAACAGCAGCAGAACAGCCAATTATTGCTGTTTGGAATCAGAATGAAGAGGCGCATTGGAATGCTACTTAGAGAAACAAAAAATCTTCGAGTATCCGAAATTTTCGCGTAAATATGGTCATGTTTAATTTTTTCCACTCTTCTTTTTGTTATACACATAGAAGAATGCACATTTGTTATACACATATAAATGATATTTGAAGTGAAGTTACCCATATAGAAGTACTGGTAGCTAAACGTTTGTGATTTATGTCCTAAAAGAGTACTACAAGTGAAACTTGACATGAAAAAACAGAATTTAGAAGAATCCGAGATTGCAGCTTTGTTAGTTCTGTTGAAATAAGCAAGCACTGAAAGTGTCATCTGAATATTCTTGATATCTAAATATCCTTATTCACGAATCTGTGACACCTTAATATAATTGTTTCGAGGAGACCTCGCTTGACCTTAGAACTGCCGACGGGGAATATTTCCCCATGATGATTTCCAGAATAAATCCAGAATACATCCAATAAGGATACTGGATATATCCAGAATAAATCCAGAATAAATCCAGTGGCATTGAGACGATCGGGCCCAAACTCAGTCTAGCTTCTCACAATGAAATGACGGACCCACTGGTGGTAAACGCTTTGTCGAATGACAGAGGGTCTCGGAGACGAACGAGGTCAAAGTCAGGTCATCGGTTCCAAGGAGTGTTGTGTCTAGGCAGGGGCGGATACAAGGAGGCCTGGGAGCATGTGCCCCCCCCATGGGAAGATGGCGCCACTCCGCGATGACCAAATCGCAGCCCATACAATTTGTCAGCCAGAGGAAAAGGCGACCCTCCGAGGAAGCCAAAGTGCACCCCCCCCCCCACCCCCCGACCCAGTGCATCCTTCCGGACATGTGACCCCATGACAATTTCTGGATCCACCCATGCTTTTAGGATACTCTCCCAAAAGCTGTCAAAAGGCGAATTGTAAAGGGACGGTAGATATTCTTCCAGCAATAGATAGATATTTAGCACAAAGATGGAAACAAGGAATGATCTCAGGTGAGGTCCTCAGATGAGGTCCTCAGATGAGGTCAAGGTAATAACTTACTGTTTTAGCTTCAGCATTTCAAGCCAAATTGGGCGGGCGTAAACTCTGAATAAATGAAACAGACCATAATGCCTTCCATGCATATGCCAAGTTTCAGGTCGACATCAGGTCAGGTCACGGGTGATCAGATGACCAGAAATGCATAGCGATCCCTCCCTTACCGGCAGTGATGAATCGTCGTGTGAACATTGAGCGGCACTTATCAGTTAGCTCTGTATTAGCTTGGTAGCCAATGCGATTCTGAAGACCCGCGTGACCTGGCGTGACCTATGTTGATCTATTTTATGGAGAAAAACAATCATCACGAGGGTAGATTTTGACGCTGAATTCGAACTCGGCAGTCTTCTTTACCGAAATCGATTCCAACCTCTTTGTTTGAACATGACATAGCTCCTCCCAGGTC
>JAOTOM010003837.1:62500-190600 GCA_034440615.1 Ashinkailepas kermadecensis
GCGCACGGCTGTGTTTCGTGTCCACTGTGCATTCAGTTACGGCGCCAGCGCCGTCCCATTACACCACGGACAGCGCACGGCTGTGTTTCGTGTCCACTGTGCATTCAGTTACGGCGCCAGCACCGTCCCATTACACTACGGACAGCGCACGGCTGTGTGCAGCCAATGCTATCCACCAGCCACTGGTCGGTCGCCGCTCTGCCCGCTCTGCCCGCTCTGCCCGCTCTGCCCGGGTCAGACATCCCTCCGGGTGGTTCGTCACGGCAGTCTTTTCGACAGCAGCTTCCCAGGGGTAGTGTAGCGGTAAGGCAGTACAGTGAGCGGCAGCAATAGCAGTCAGCGGCGAATCAAGGAATTCTCAGCTGGGAGGGGCACATCCTCACGGAGTGTTCCGCCCTCGGCGGAACAATTCGTTCAACGGGGAGGGGAAGGGGTGCAATCCAGCCTTCCTAAACGGGCGCCTTTCCCGGCCGGAAGGGCGACACCTTTCCAGGGGGTGGGGGCATACGCCCCCCCCCACAGTGACCCAGTGTCCCAGTGCTACCTTGCATCAGCCCTTGACAACACAAACACAATGTACGACAATAGGTGCTAATCGATGATCTGATCAGCCATGGGGCCTCCGTTCTCATGGTGAGCTGTCTGTACTTGCTGTATTGCTGGGGCTTCTTGATCGACACCTGTACTATTCTCTCCATTCATTTTCATACCCAAATACAATAGCTCGACATCTGCTAACGACAAATAAGACGTGCCGCTCCCCTCCCTCGATCTTCCGCAGCATGTCCTACTGCGTGGCACGTACCTGCCCCTTGTCTCGCCTGTCCTGACTGATTCGTCGCGCCGCTTCCTTCCTCGCCTTCCGCAGGACGTCTTGCACTATTCGGTTGGCAATGGCCAACAGGCCCGGGTCGTTCCGCAGCTTCGCCCGCTCCAGCTCCAGCGTGAGGTCGTCCTGGGTCACCGAGTCGTTGGCTGAAACGCGACACCGCACGTCAGCCTGTACAACACCACATGTCAGCCTGTACAACACCGCATGTCAGCCGTACAACACCGCACATCAGCCTGTGCAACACCACATGTCAGCCTGTACAACACCGCATGTCAGCCTGTACAACACCGCACGTCAGCCTGTACAACACCGCATGTCAGCCGTACAACACCGCACGTCAGCCTGTGCAACACCACATGTCAGCCTGTACAACACCGCATGTCAGCCGTACAACACCGCACATCAGCCTGTGCAACACCACATGTTAGCCTGTACAACACCGCATGTCAGCCTGTACAACACCGCACGCCAGCCGTACAATACCACACGTCAGCCTGCATAACACCGCATGTCAGCCTGTACAACACCGCATGTCAGCCTGTACAACACCACATGTCAGCCTGTACAACACCGCATGTCAGCCTGCATGCGGATTATTTGTCACCAGCTGGCGGGGCAGCTCTGCATATTTCAGCTGCTGTCGGCAACAGTCCAGCAGCTGACGCGTGGGCTGTATTTCAGCTGCTGTCGGCAACAGTCCAGCAGCTGACGCGTGGGCTGTATTTCAGCTGCTGTCGGCAACAGTCCAGCAGCTGACGCGTGGGCTGTATTTCAGCTGCTGTCGGCAACAGTCTAGCAGCTGACGCGTGGGCGTGGATACGGGCTGAATAATGAACGTGTCCACCAGGTGACACTCGGGGCTAATTTTCTGGCTGGACCGGCTATGCACCAGTTCTGGCATCGTGCAGTTCATTCTGTGACCCGTCCGCATCACTCGGTGGTGACTATTATCTTCTGACCGTGGACACCGCTCACTCCCAGAACAAAGCGCTTTTCACTTCGTGTCATATGTTCAATAAATGGGGCTCTTATCGCGCTGGTGCAACCGCCTCTTAATTGCTCGCGCTACCTGAACGTGTGGTGCGCATAATATCCGGTGTCACTCTCTTCTGCTCTGGTACATGACGCATCTATGGGAGCATGGAATTGTTAGTGAAACGATGCAGAGTTTTTATCTGCAGATTGCAACAACCATAAATATCTCTGGATCCTGCTGTAGTTGAAACCTAGGTCATAAAGTATCATTCGTAAAAGTTGCGCTGTGTTTTGGAAGCCAGGATGTTCTCTTACAAGTACCGTTTAGATTCTATATAGCGAGATGTGATATTTGATGCTAGATCCTGGAAGATCCTTCAGTAATTGGTGCTTATATCCTAAGTCATCGGAATTCCTTGGGCAGGTAAGTTATTCGACGCACCAACATCGAATATGACTAGTAGCGTATAACGGTAGCTCATACAGCACAACCATTGACGTCCGAAGGGGGGGGGGGATGACGTGACCTAAGCAGCTGTCTCCTGACCAGCTGTAGCTGATGAGCGACCCCGTGCCGCCGGGCCGGTCGATCCGCCGGATTGATGAAGCATCGCTTATGGATCTGAGCGTGAGGGAAACTAGCCATCTAATCAGGAAACATCCGACGATACGATACGAGAATGGTCGCACCCGCAATGGTCGCGTAGAATCAATAGGTATGCATTGGCAAAGGAGATTATGTCAGTGCATGCAGTTCAACGAAGACGTTGTGTATGGAGGCATGCTCGATGGATGTTTGCTAAAGCTCTAGTTTTTCCTGCTTGGCTGCGGTTACTGTGATCAGGCGGCGAGCATATCATGTTTCCAGATGGTGTTCACACCCCGCCGACTCACGAATGCACTCACGGAATGCACTCCCACTGACTCACTCACGGTGCACCGGTGCACCAGTGCACTGAAGATAAAAAAGGTCACTGACAAACATCGATCTCGAATGACAGGGCTTGAGAAGGCACACATGACAGGATGTTTGATCGGCCTCAATTCCAGCTCGGCGATCGGTTCCCTCTCGGAATTCCGGGGAGTTGTTTGTGAGGGTTTTGACGGTTTGGTCGGTGGGATATGTTCCCTGTGACGTTGCTTCAAATGAGATGCACGTTGACTCGCGTGAACCTCAGCTCACAGCTACGGACAATATGTTGCAACTTCAAATGACAATATGTTGCCCACTGACTTGCGTGAACCTCAGCTGATAGCTACAACCTGTAGCGCTCAGCTTGCAGCTCTGACTCAGGTATATTTTGTACATATATAGTTCGATTCAAGTTGTGGATATCGACGCTTCGGGACATTTTGACACCTGACCTGCACTGGAGGGTCGATGGCTGACCTGGACGCTCTGTCAGAATTAAACAACGTTGGATTTTCATTGAGTCACGAACTTTATGGTGCGATGTTTCGGGAGAAGATATGTTCCAATATACTGTAAATGCGCTCGGTATGCAGGCTACGGTGTGGAATTTCAGGGAGAAGATATGATCCAATATACTGTAAATGCGCCAGGTAGATTTACTGGCGTAGCCTTGGTTTTGGTTTTGGCAAGATTGGTTACGACACCAATCTTCATCGGAAGATATGTTTCAATGCACTACAGATTTCAATAATGTCGACATGCTTTGATGGGATCAGTATAAACATTTCACCTGAATCCTCCAGAGATTGTGATAGAACTCACGGATCTTTCATCCTGTAATGCACAGGTGTCCGCCCATTCAGAATGCTAAGCAGGCAGCTTCCACCCAGAGAATGCTCATTGATCGCTGCCACAGACTCAGGAGAGCACAGCCACAGACTCAGGAGAGCACAGCCACAGACTCAGGAGAGCACAGCCACAGACTCAGGAGAGCACAGCCACAGACTCAGGAGAGCACAGCCACAGACCCAGGAGAGCACAGCCACAGACTCAGGAGAGCACAGCCACAGACTCAGGAGAGCACAGCCACAGACTCAGGAGAGCACCGCCACTCAATGTGGCTTGGGTAAAAGCACCATCTCATCAATGTATTTGTCAAGCACTCATATCCTCAGCCACCCGGCTAACTCGGTTGAGAGAGCGCTAGTCCAGGAATCGAGTTCGTCCTGGTGAGGAGGGTTCGATTTTCTACACGCATTCGGGCCGATCAATATGTGACCTGGTGGTGGGGGGGGGCTGACAGCCGTCCAGGAAGGTCATGTTTGACCCTTGGTGGTGGGGGAGGGGGGGAGGGAGCTGGCAGCCGGCCAGGAAGGTCATGTTTTGCAGTGGGGATGCACCACACTCATGCATCCCCACTGCCAATGTCACCTCTATAGGGATCAAACCACCCGGGTGGTCTGATAGCCGGCCAGGGAGGTCGTGTTTGGCCCTGGGGGCGGGGGCTGATAGCCATCTTAGTAGGGAGGTAAATGTTGATTGAAGAAGGAAGCGAACAGTAGCAAAGCTACAAAACAGCTCAGAGTGTGGAATGGAATCCACAGCATGGAATGTAATTTGCAGGGATTCAGTTCGTGGTCTTCTTGTTGTCTAATGATGGCAAACATCAGACACCTATGTACTACTTCTGGCTACAACGTACCTCCCATTTCATTCGTATGGACTATGATGGAATGATGATGATTAAGAGTCACTGAACCTCAGGGGCGCATAAATAGTCACTGAACCTCAGGGGCGCAGTCAAGATTTTTACAGTTTGTATATTGGATCACGACGTGGAATTCACATGTAAATTTTCATTGATATTAAAATGTACACAAATAGAATTTACACGGAGCTGTTGTTAAAATGTACACGAAATTTACATTTAACCCGCACTCCACTAGCCTACTTCATTTTTACACGGTAGCCTGGAGGGCATCATCAGCCATGAAGGCAGCATCAATGTCAGCCACACAGTTGGAAAGCCCTGGGAAATCTATCAGGATTTTAAAAACGTTAGGTTAGGTAAACTTTCGAATGAGTGTATGTACATATTTTGTGACCTTGAAAGATCAAAGTAGGTTATTATTGAAGGAAAATAATTCAGTGCAACCAATAACTGCAATGAAGTGGAGGAAATGCTTTTATTGGTATCAGACTGGTATCTAATTGGTATTATGATTCTCCGACTTATATGTGCATTATATTTGATGATCAATTAACATGTTTCAATTGAGGACATTCATTTTGATGTTGTCCCGGAATCTCCCAACAGATGCTATTTATATATATATATATATATATATATATATATATATATATATATATATATATATATATATATATATATATATCAATGTAATACTTTCAGTCTAGAAATATAGGTATATTTTCATCTATCACTTCTCAGCCGAAGCATGGAGACTGGAAGGAAAGCAATTTCATCTCATGTCTTTTCGTAATGTCACATGATATGCAGCTCGCGTTTCAACACCGTACTCTAATGGCTCGGAGAATACGAATGTTTCGGCAGAGGATATGCATGTGCCCAGCGTGTCTTATGCTTGTATGGAATGCCTCCATTGAAAGATCACTATCTCCGTGTCTGGCATGACCTCTAACCTTGTTGGGAAAATGTGAAACTATTCAAAGAGCAGCTATGCCCAGCATCAGCAGGCTCAAGCCTGAGGAGTGTTGTCGCAAGCAGAGCCCAGCGGTTACCGGAGTGCTGCATGCATTCTGAAATGTTTGCTGCCCGCCCTAATAAGAATGTTATTTGCTCTAGGAAACGCTTTCTGCCAACGCAAATTAGCTCATCATTCATTCAGACCGTTCTCAGAAATCCGGCATGCCGCAAAACCCACACCGGCTTTTGGACCGAAACAAATTATGAGAGCCTCAGTCGCACATCAACCTCTCACAGTGAACTTCGTCGGAGGCGAACTGTTCATAAAGATCTCGGTACTGCAAAATGAATTTCTCCGCCTCTGTGTGGTATTATTTCTGCTACCTATGGCGTAATCCAAAATCCGCAGCAGAAAACTAAGTAGTACTCCATCTTGTACCATTAAATGGGGTTTCAAACGAATATTGAAGGTTTATTGCGCTATATTTAGTTGAAGGATTTCAATTTAAGCCCTTGAATGTCAGAGGAGGTTGGGCAGTGTCCGCTTTGGGAGATATTGTATCCTGCTTGATGCGATGAGCAAGATGGCCACATATTCATGTGCACAGAAATAAGGTCGTCTCGTTGGCCACGCAGTGCATGATATATACTCATACAATAATGTAGCAATAATCACAAAACCATAAGCATGATACGCCCAATTACTCGAATTTCTAAGTTAATGGCAAAAGTATAATGTATAGAACATAAATTATTTCAGCAGGAGGGAGGGAGGGATGGACATGATAAACCTCCCTTCCTAACAGTGAAATCATAAGGGAGGTCACAATAGTGAGACCGTTCCTTCCCAATAGTGAAATTATAAGGCAGGTCACAATAGTGAGATCCTCCCATCGCAATAGTAAGGTCACTACAGAGAGGTCCTCCCTTTTCAATAGTGGAATCATAAGTGAGGTATCAATAGTGAGGTCACAATAGTGAAATTATTAACTTTCAGGACAGATCAGCTAAATGGGTAGTTATTTCTTGAAAGTGAATTGAAAGGATATTTATAGATGCTTCGTCTGTAGTGAACTTACCGGAGAAAAGCTCAAGACATGTGTGGTTTCACATGACATGAACCATGTTAATGCATCAGTCACATGCTTCAAGCCGCTTCCTTAATGAAAGCAGCATAGTCGAAACGCCAGTAAATATCTTTAAATCTCATTTCAAGAACTAAATTTCATTTAAATGGATTGCTATAGGAGTTCATCACTCGATAATTGTAGCCACTATGTCTCTCCAGCGACCCCGGCACTTCGCTTCATCCCTGGCAGCCATGCGTCTTCCAGCCACTCGAGGGCAACCTGTGCTGAAAAAAATATGAAATATACAAAATAATTAATTGTTCCCTGTCCACAGTAGACAAGTGGTAGCCCTCTCACTGATTGTCAATGTTGTCTGTTCAACTGAGGAATGCAGCTGACTGTCAATGTTGTCTGTTAAACTGAGGAAAACAGCTGACTGTCAATGTTGTCTGTCCAACTGAGGAATACAGCTGACTGTCGATGTTGTCTGTTAAACTGAGGAATACAGCTGACAGTCAATGTTGTCTGTCCAACTGAGGAATACAGCTGACTGTCAATGTTGTCTGTCCAACTGAGGAATACAGCTGACTGTCAATGTTGTCTGTCCAATGAGGAATATACTTGAGGAATACAGCTGACTGTCAATGTTGTCTGTCCAACTGAGGAATACAGCTGACTGTCGATGTTGTCTGTCCAACTGAGGAATACAGCTGACTGTCAATGTTGTCTGTTAAACTGAGGAATGAAGCTGACTGTCAATGTTGTCTGTCCAACTGAGGAATACAGCTGACTGTCGATGTTGTCTGTTCAACTGAGGAATGCAGCCGACTGTTAATGTTGTCTGTCCAACTGAGGAATGCAGCGCACGCACGGAATGGACCCGTCTCTATCACTCATGGTTGCAAGGCAAATGGTCACGTGGAGACCACAAACGTGACCTCCTCTCCTTGAACACTGATGCGTGGCGATCCTGGTAGACTGTCACGGAAAGCCGAAAGGTAAGGCGACCCTGCCAATACTAGCTGTGAAGCGGCGCAGTCTACGGTCCTAGTGACCGTCAACGGTAAGGGTGCCTGGTACATAATACGGCGAGAGAGTGTTCCATGGATCAATAGCTGACTATGATGAGGCCAACTAAATATCCTTTGTCTACAGTTGCACCCAATCAAGATGAATGTGGTTTACATTTCAATATGCTGCTCGCAATAAGTACTCTCCGAGCAACCTACCGTTGTCATGGCGACCGCAAGCACGCCACGCAACAGTATTAAATGATGCCAATCCTACGTCGAGCAACAACTGCGGCAATAAAGTCAGTCTGAGCTAGCCCTGTGGACACATTCCTACACAACTGAAAATGGAATTGCAATAGCTTGCAGGCAGATGCTTCAAAGGCCAGCGGAGAAGCAAGGCGTTGCGGTCGTAGCAGGCTGGACTGGTCCAGCACATCATTGAACCAACACCAGCGGAGCGGCATTGGCCTGTCTATAGAGAGGCACCGACCACAAACCAGGCCGCCCTCGTCACAGTCGAAAGTCACACACCAGGCGGTGTGACCAGTCGCCCCCTCTCCCCTGCCACACCCACCTGCACCGCAGGACCCGCCACGTACCGGAGTCGGAGCCCGGCAGGTCGGCGCAGCCTCGCAGCAGGTCGGCGGCTCGGTACATGCCGACTGGCGACGAGCAGGGGCGAGCCTGAGCCGCCGCCCGCGGCGAGCCGGGCGACGTGGAGCCGGGCGAGCTGGCCGCGCTGCCGGTCGGCTGCGGCGGCAGCTGCGGCGACGGCGAGACGGTCAGCAGCGGCACCAGCTCGGCGCGCTGGGTCGCCGGCGAGGCCGACTGGAGCCGGAAGTCGACGCGCCGCTCCGTCCGGCTGGTCCGCTCACCACGCCGTGCCGACATGGTCAGCGACCTGAGGTCAGGGGAGACATGGTCAGCGACCTGAGGTCAGGGGAGACATGGTCAGCGACCTGAGGTCAGGGGAGACATGGTCAGCGACCTGAGGTCAGGGGAGACATGGTCAGCGACCTGAGGTCAGGGGAGACATGGTCAGCGACCTGTGGCCAGGGGAGACATGGTCAGCGACCTGTGGCCAGGGGAGACATGGTCAGCGACCTGAGGTCAGGGGAGACACGGTCAGCGACCTGAGGTCAGGGGAGACATGGTCAGGGACCTGTGGCCAGGAGGGACACGCGGTAGTGGGAGCTTACAACGACCATCTCGTGTACGGTTCACGTTGTCTTGAGCCTTCTACCTGTTTAGCATCGTCAAAATTCACAGAACGCCCACGAGGATGGGGAGGAGGAGGGGGGACGTTCAGCTAAGAACCCCTACCTGATTTTGCCGTTTCGACAATGTCAATTGAAGATGATGGCTGTATGGAATCAAACTGCGAACACATGGTCGAGGAGCGCATAGGTCAGAGCACATGCGAATATAGTGTAATTATGCTCTGTCCCTCCCTCCCTCTCTCTCTCTCTCTCTCTCTCTCTCTCTCTCTCTCTCTCTCTCTCTCTCTCTCTCTCTCTCTCTCTCTCTCTCTCTCTCTCTCTCTCTCTCTCTCTCTCTCTTCTTTTCTCTCTCTCTTATATATATATATTATATATATATATATATATATATATATATATATATATATATATATATATATATATATATATATATATATATATATATATATATATATATATATATATATATATATTTTATATATTTATTTATATATATATTATTATTTTATTTATATCTTTTTCTCTCTCTCTCTCTCTCTCTCTCTCTCTCTCTCTCTCTCTCTCTCTCTCTCTCTCTCTCTCTCTCTCTGGACAGGCCATGGGGGATATAATCTGATCGCGTCCAATTCCGACGAGGTTTCAGCACTTTTGATGCCTGATTGCAGCCGATCTCGGCAATTGGCGACACTGAATGACACGTTTGGGATACGTGCACCATACTGGATAAAGGAGCCCATGGGGATTCGTGCGCCAATGGGCGATATAGTAGCTAAATTTGAGAAGTGTTGGCTACAATTTTTCCATACGAGCATTGTTAATTCGCTGCAGGGAAATTATATGCACTCCTGCAGAAATTGGACTTCGCTGCCAAATATTGTGTACGCATCTCATTTAAACGTGCTACGCCGAAGTGGCGCGAAACAGCACACGTGCTTGGCGGCACCATCTGTCACAGTCGTCTTGTCTCACAGCTGTCCCGCTCAGTTTATCTCTTTCACACACACACACACACAAACACACAACTATTCAGCACGGTGTCACGTGACACAATACAGACGAGACGGACCGCCGTCGGCCCCGGGGCACGCAGGTCACGTGACGTGACGTAATCACGGGGCCGTCCGCCGGCTCGAGTCGTCGGTGTGAGCAGTGTAAGTCGGAGCAGTCGGTCCGCCATGTAGCAGTTAACTGTGAATGAAAAATAGCGAATGATTCAAATTATACGGGTCGCCCGTGCTACCACGCCAGACAAGCTACAGTGCGAAGGACTTTATAGGTGAATATAATGTATGGTGTATGCATGTCAGTACAGCTGTGTTATTGCGTGTATGGAAATGAAGTTAGGAAAGGGCAGGTTAGGTCAGATCAAATGAGGTCTGCTTAGGTCATGGCATGTTGGATTAGGTTAGGTTAGGTTAAGTTGGGATAGGTTAGGTTAGGCTAGGTCAGGTCAGGTTAATGCAGAGTAGCTAATTTTGGGCTACCTCGGTTCAAATCCGCTCTTGTGGGGTTTGGAGTAATCTCCACGGTATATGTGTAAACTATGCATTGAGGTACTTTTACGATTTTACGCCAACGTGACAGTGGGGTTGATGTGCATCTAGTTCAAAAGAAATATTGTGAAGAATGTCGCTAAAGTTAAAATGAACAGTGCAGCCCTTACTGTGGATAAAGGAATGAGGACTTGAAATACAGCAACAAAAAGCAAAGTAATCAAGGTTCCAGATGCGTGCTATCGAGCCGGGCAGGGTCGAAGCACTCAAATGAACTGTGCTGGTGTTTGCACGGGAGGAAACTCCCGTGCACCTCACCCTCGCTCTTAATGAACGTCAGTTGTTTTGATGGCCCAAGACGGAGACAGAGAGCACTTGTTGCCGGACGTTACCTGTGACCCGCGGGGTGGCCATTGGCCAGTGTCTGGGCACACGACGTTACCTGTGACCCGCGGGTTTGGCCAGTGTCTGGGACACGGTTACCCTGACCGCGGGGTGGTGCAGTGTCTGGGAACGACGTTACTTGACGGGGTGGCCATTGGCCAGTGTCTGGGCACACGACGTTACCTGTGACCCGCGGGGGCGTTGCCTGTGACCCGCGGGGTGCATTGGCCAGTCTGGGGGGTGGCCATTGGCCAGTGTCTGGGCACACGACGTTACCTGTGACCCGCGGGGTGGCCATTGGCCAGTGTCTGGGCACACAAACGCCCCATCCACTGTGTCCACATCACTGCGAAAGCTGCCGATCGATTTTGCCGTGTCAGCTGTAGAACACGCGCTCTGGGGTGGTCTGCGGGCCAATGACCACGACACGCATAAAGTGCAGGCTGCGAGGTCGGTATAGTTGTGAAGTACAAACATGGTGGGGTTAATCACGACACAGGTCGGTGAACGAGACCTGCTGGCATTGGACCTGCTGGCATTAACCTGCTGGCATTGACCTGCTGGCAGTGCGATTTGCAGACAGCTTGAAAAATAGGTGCACGAACAGGGGTGCCAGATTTTCATATCCCGCTTAACCATTAGCAGCATGGGGGAATGGCCCAGCTCCGTTCCATGGACGTTCTTTCAGGCCTGGCTAAACATATTTTACTGTTAGCCTATGATCGCTGTATATCAGTAGCCTAGCTGTCCATCATATATCGATCGAATTGATCGAAAAGGGTTGTCGTCTATCCCTGGAATATTACACTTCAGCTGCTCTGGGGAGCTGTCTTCAGCTGCTCTGAGGAACTGTCTTCAGCTGATCTGGGGAGCTGTCTTCAACTGATCTGGGGAGCTGTCTTCAGCTGATCTGGGGAGCTGTCTTCAGCTGATCTGGGGAGCTGTCTTCAGCTGATCTGGGGATTTGTCTTCAGCTGATCTGGGGAGCTGTTCTCAGCTGATCTGGGGAGCTGTCCTCAGCTGATCTGGGGAGCTGTCTTCAGCTGATCTTTGGAGCTGTCTTCAGCTGATCTTTGGAGCTGTCTTCAGCTGATCTGGGGGCTGTCTTCAGCTAATCTGGGGAGCATGATTCTAGACAGCGAAGAGCGCTAAGATCGCAAGCCACAAAATCTATTTCCGTATTCCTTATTGTTATGCTGCTTCGAGTGGTTATTTGTTTAATGTTCGAAAAAGAGAGCAGATATTATTCAGTGGTAACAGTCAGCGCTCCCCGTATTGTTCTGTTGGAACTGTCTGTCTCCCGTGATCCGGAATAAATGGATAAAGCGGACTTGTTTAGACCTCTGGCATCCATGTTCGAACTGATTAAATAGAATAGGGCCTGTCTAACTTCTCAAGGTAGTCGTAAATCGCGGAGGACTTCAGCTG
Source organism: Ashinkailepas kermadecensis (assembly GCA_034440615.1). Lineage (NCBI taxonomy): Eukaryota > Metazoa > Arthropoda > Thecostraca > Neolepadidae > Ashinkailepas > Ashinkailepas kermadecensis. Next base: position 74,497 of record JAOTOM010003837.1, read on the forward strand.
CGGTGAACAATTGTTGAATGGTAGACAGTTCAAATTAGAGCAAGATGACATCTGGCGGCATTGGTCTAAATATTAAGGTTATAACACAATTTGATTTTTTTGGGATACCCGTCCTTTCGGTGGTATACCTTCTTCAAGGACAAACAGCGAACAAATTATTCACTTAGAATTGGAACAAAGTTCTGATTGGATAACTTGTTCGCCAATGCCACCATCGCCAAAAGACTCGGAAGTAGACTGCTCGGCAAACAACGCTGATCAATCCATTCCGCCTGGAAGACAAACAAGTGGCGACGTCCGCAGAGGCAGCTGGTCCGAGTGCTCTCTTCCATCTGACACACCCGGCGAGCGCAATATTTGAATACTCTAATTATAGTTTCGAATATCATAACGTCGCACGTTTGAACACGTGCTGCACTGCTGTTGGCGCTCCCAAGGCCGGTGCCAATGGACTGGCACGGCGGGAAGGTGCCAATGGACTGGCACGGCGGGAAGGTGCCAATGGACTGGCACGGCGGGAAGGTGCCAATGGACTGGCACGGCGGGAAGGTGCCAATGGACTGGCACGGCGGGAAGGTGCCAATGGACTGGCACGGCGGGAAGGTGCCAATGGACTGGCACGGCGGGAAGGTGCCAATGGACTGGCACGGCGGGAAGGTGCCAATGGACTGGCACGGCGAGAAGGTGCCAATGGACTGGCACGGCGGGAAGGTGCCAATGGACTGGCACGGCGGGAAGGTGCCAATGGACTGGCACGGCGGGAAGGTGCCAATGGACTGGCACGGCGGGAAGGTGCCAATGGACTGGCACGGCGGGAAGGTGCCAATGGACTGGCACGGCGGGAAGGTGCCAATGGACTGGCACGGCGGGAAGGTGGAAAGTGCACACCCTGATGCACACGTCAGTTTCAGAGACTCCTCCTGCGTTTGGTGTGATTGTGAACGAGCAAAATGCGGTCTGTAGACGGCTTGCCGACTCCGGCCAAACTGCCTGCCGTATGGGTGAGGGCACGGCCATGCTGTTCTGTGGTTAACTGGCCTCTTAGTTCGCCTGCCAGGTATCTCCTTGTCAGGTCAGCTCCTCTGGTCACGGTACAAATTGGCATTATGATGTCACAGAACGCCACGCACAGGACGAATTTCGCTGATGTGCGTCATTATGATGTCACAGAACGCCACGCACAGGACGAATTTCGCTGATGTGCGTCATTATGATGTCACAGAACGCCACGCACAGGACGAATTTCGCTGATGTGCGTCATTATGATGTCACAGAACGCCACGCACAGGACGAATTTCGCTGATGTGCGTCATTATGATGTCACAGAACGCCACGCACAGGACGAATTTCGCTGATGTGCGTCATTATGATGTCACAGAACGCCACGCACAGGACGAATTTCGCTGATGTGCGTCATTATGATGTCACAGAACGCCACGCACAGGACGAATTTCGCTGATGTGCGTCGCATTCGGTTCGAAAAGTTCAACGGGTTCTCCAAAACCACCAGCCGTTACAGCCCTTGCATTGACCGGGTTGATAGTCAACCCAACGGCGACCACTTGAACAACAACTTTGACAGTTCCTCCAATCCAATCCGTGCGGGTGAAGGTGAGAGACGCTGTCGAGCGAACCGCCAGGTGGGACGGTTGTCCGTCACGAAGGCCTGTGGAAACTCGAAGGCACAATCTCGCTGGTGTTTGCTTTTGTTGGATTGCTGGAACTGTTGGAACTGTCGTTCAAGTGGTCGCCGTTTGGTTAACTATCAACTCGATCAATCCAAGGGCAGTAACGGCTGGTGGTTTTGGAGAACCAGTTGGAATTTATGGACCAGTTGTCGCGGAGCGAGACAAACCCTGGACTATCCACTGCCAGGCAAACCGAACTTGCTTACACATGCGTCACTCGTTGGCATGCGCGTTGCATTCGGTTAGGTGCGCCCCCTATTTGCATCAGTCCACATGGGTAGTGGTGAGTGAGTGAGTAAGTGAAGATCGGAGGAACTGAGAGGAGTGGATGACAAATCAGCTTGCATCGGTGGCAAACATGCTGATCTCATGAAGTTATTGCAGCGTCCTGCTGGAAGTGAGACACCAGCCATTCGCCATAGACGAGTTCTCTGAGCTTGGTAAGGATTTGATGCAGATGAAACAAACCAAGTACAATTATGGTGGTCTTAGTACAATTGAGAACCTGATCAAGTTCCAGAATTAAATGAGCAGGCTGTTGCACGCGATCACATTTTCTCTACGACCAGTGTCCCAAAACTATGGCGAATACGGGTGACTGATTGCACCACGCCATTGACCTCTTTTAGCTGGTCTGCAATGTCAACGAAAAGAGATAGAGACAAATATGTGGAGCAACTCTAAAGCTTCACTAATGCAGCTACGTCATACCGCTTACCACATCCGTCTGTCTGGCTCAGAACGTCAGTTAATGGGGGGGGGGGGTCCAAGTTGGTCACCTCCCGAACTGTGTGGGGTGGAAAATCCTCCCCCACTGCGGGGGCTGGGGGGGTGCACTGCGAGGGTTAAATGGAGGGTTCATATACCGCAGTGATATGTTGTTCAGCATATCTGACCCCAAACACATGGCACATGTCGTTTACACCGCACGCAATTGTCGTCGCACATCAGTCATAAGAATATATCACATGTAAGCTTTTGTTACGTCACTTCGACATGCGCTATGATGACTTGTAGATAGACTGTTGCCACGTGATTCCTCAGTGAGGTAATTGAATTCCTTCATCTCCTTATAAGCGGTGGTTCGGAAGCAATAATAAGGCAGGCAGCGGCGGTGCAAACACAAAGTGGCGGCCCCCAAGCAGGCGAGGGCTAAGCACGACTTCTCGCTCCCGGTGGGTTTTGCTGTAATGACATTAAGCTTTGAAGTCTCCGAGCAAACAACATTATAGAGACGCAAATCAGTTCACATATTTGGTCACACTGCCGATTGGCCCTGATTGGATTGCCGTTGGGCCGTGTTGCCGTGACCTGTCGTTATCAGTATGTATCGCAGTGGAAGCAATTTCCGGCGGGGTCGTAAAGCTGGCAGCCGTCCTCTGCATGCTCGGTGTATATGGGCTAATTCACACTGAATTGGCTGCCACAGCCTGTCTGACACTACCCGTTATGCGAAAATCGATGACATCCATTGATATGGCGTGTAAGGATGTTTGTCGGAACACAAAGTGTCGACGTGGTGGGCCGGCGATGGCTGGAGATGCGTGGTGGCTTCAGTTGGCTGTTGCGGTCTCGTCACCAATAGACGTCGGCCGTATCCAGAGTCACCTTGGCTGCCAACAACAGGCGGCGGGCCGTATCCAGAGTCAGCTTGGCTGCCAACAATAGGCGGCGGGCCGTATCCAGAGTCACCTTGGCTGCCAACAACAGGCGGCGGGCCGTATCCAGAGTCACCTTGGCTGCCAACAATAGGCGGCGGGGCGTATCCAGAGTCACCTTGGCTGCCAACAATAGGCGGCGGGCCGTATCCAGTCACCTTGGCTGCCAACAATAGGCGGCGGGCCGTATCCAGAGTCAGCTTGGCTGCCAACAATAGGCGGCGGACCGTATCCAGAGTCACCTTGGCTGCCAACAATAGGCGGCGGGGCGTATCCAGAGTCACCTTGGCTGCCAACAACAGGCGGCGGGCCGTATCCAGAGTCAGCTTGGCTGCCAACAATAGGCGGCGGGCCGTATCCAGAGTCACCTTGGCTGCCAACAATAGACGTCGGGGCGTATCCAGAGTCACTTTGGCCGCCACATGGCGTGCTCCAATTATCTCTGGGTCTGTCCAGCCAATCCTGTTGATATTTTTACCTTAGCCTTCTTAGCACCACGAAATATCAGTGAGCCGAACGTACTAAGCTAAACTAAGCTACTCTGATTTCGTATAAATTGGAAGATGGCTGGCATGGACATCACTGGCGGATCGAGGGAGAGGCCATTCCGGTCATGGACCCCCCGAAGCGCTTAAAAGGGGTGCCATAGTGTCTTTTGGCCCCTCCCAAACCAATAGAAGTAAACTAAATTAAAACGCAGTAACCTTTGCCGAGGTTAAAAAATAGCTTTTCGGATGAAATAATCTATGATTTTACAGGTTTCTTTTGTACTTGTTTGGACGCCCAATCTGGTAGCATAGTAGATTCTGACACACATCGAGAGTTCCATGCTTCTCAAGTTCTGCTTACAGCAAGAGTTGACAAAATCGGATCCGCCAGTGTGTGCACATGCACGAACGTTGACGTGGCACAAGACATTGAACGTTAACGTGAACGTTGTGTTGAACAAGAACAAAATCCGGTAACTTAGAAACTGTGGAGGTAGCATGGGGAATTATTGGAAATTACATACACAGGAAATTATGTTGTCATTAATTATTATTTCTTTAAAATGGGCCCCTTTGCCAAATAGTGGCCGAAATCCGGTGCTTTTAAACCAAAAACAGTGGCACGATGGGCAGCCTCCAAATTCGTTCGACTCCTGCCCTGATGCAAATCCTAGGTACGCCATTGGGGGGAGGGGGGCTGACGCCGAAAGCCGAAAGTTGCCCCCCCCCACCACCAAAAAAAAACGGTGGGCTAGATCCGCCAATGATGAACATAATTATGATAATTGCAAAACTGGTTTGAAGCATGCCAATCTAGTATTCAACTTTGAGATTGAATTGGCTGGCCTAAAGTATAATGGAAAAAAATATGGGCTGAAGATGAAGTATTGTAACCGAAATCTTTTCATTGAGCATTAGGCTATTTCGAGCGCAAAGTTAACCAAGATATTGGCATATCACTGACAAGTATTGTAATTATCGTACTCCCCGTCGACGTCAGGCAGCTGCCATATCATGGTGATGCCATATCATGGTGTCATGCATATCCGCTGATGCTGCGCTCGCCCAGCGTTAAACTAGCCCACCGTATATCGCGACCCTCTACAGTTTCTGTGTCCCTGCCCTTCGTGCGTGCCCTTCGCCCCTCCCTGGCTTCGTGCGTCGCAGTTCATTGCACACAATCGCTCCCTCTACTCAACTCAATACCACTTAATCACATTTCCACTTGGCTATTTCACGCTCCCTTCGATTGACCGGGGGGAGGGGGAGGGGTATTCAAATATCCTTCCAGTTGGAGAAGATGAATTCCGATTCCGGCAGAGCGAGCGCTGGTTAGTTGTTTTCAAACGCCCATTATGAATAATCATCCTACATCTTACCGGACATGTCTACCTGAATCACTTTATGCACAGCTCCTATTATGACTAATACCGATTCCTTTCGATACGTTGTACATAAAGACATTCAGGAAAAGTCACAGAATAAAGAGCTCTAGCACAAGCTATTCAGAGGGCGGCGCATCATATCTTCCAAAGTTCACAAAGTCCAACGTTCATAATTTCCAAATTGGAAGATCACTTCCAAAACAGCCCGGATAGGAGATGTCCATATTTTCCAAAGTCCATGATTTTCAATTTGGAAGTTAGCTTCTAAATTTGACGCTAGCTTCTAAAATGGAAGGTAATTTTCAAAACTTGGAAGTTAGCTTCCAACTTAGAAGTTAGCTTCCAACTTAGAAGTTAGCTTTCAAAATTTGAAGCGAACTTCCAAAGTAGCCCGGATAGGAACCTAACCTAGCCTAACCTAACCTAACCTTCCGACATTTTGAAGTTCACCTCCAATTTTTGAAAGTTAGCTTCCATTTTCCAGCTGAAAAATCCTAACCTAACATATAATTAGATATTTTAGTATACGAATATACATAATCCTGATGGGGTGAGGGTCTTTATGCTGAATATGACCAACCAGACTAATTCTGTCATGAATATGAATTCAGAAAATGAGCTCATGGCAAGAGCGTCGTTTTATGAAATATATTGGTATGACTCAAATGCCCGAGGGTATGTGGGTATGCAACACGCTCACTGCGCACATACACACGGAAAATGCTAGCATCTGTTCACCATATGCTGGAATGCCTAAGGCGCATTATTTGACCGCGGAGATATCGAGTGGGCAAAATATGAATGCTAATATACGGTATCAAATGGCCAGAACTGAGCAGAATGATCCTATTATCCATTTCTCATTTCCCAGCATGCTTGTTTTTGCGTAGATGGTAAGACGAGCTTGTTGGTTGAACTCTAGCTACACCATCCCATCGCTATATGAAATGGCGCCGTCACCGAGGCGTTGTGAGGGGCGCCCCTTCCCCAGTGATTATCCTGTGGAGTTCGTTCCAGACAGTCGAGGAAGACTCTCAGACTTAAAACGACCCTTCCGCTACTTCCGCTACTTCCGCTACTTCCCCGCGTGTCGTTCGGCGCGGCCCAGGGACTGTTCCGTGGGCGTAGTCATGATATCCTCAAGAGGAGGGGACAGGCCAAGACACAAATGGGGACAAGGACAAATGGTGCAAGGACAAGGCACACATTGGGAGTAGGAAGTGGATAAATAGGTAAGATCGTGGGTCCGGCACCCAAGTCAGGATTCAATTAAATGCTTCTTCACCTCTAAATACTGTTAGGTATGAAAGGAGTAAACATGCGTAGAACTTCCCAGCATGTTGGAAAGGGCACCATCAATAAGCAAATACAAACAGATTGAAACGTGCATCATCCAATTCGTCCCCACATATCGTGTGAAAGTCATGAACACATTAGATCATTGGCAATATGGATGTGTTTCACCACTATTTATTGCACTTTCAGGTTTACAACTATCATTCAAGCTCCATAGTGCAGCAAGCGAATGCTGACTTTCAAACAGTTGAATGGAGAGGAAGGATGTTGTAAGAGAGTTAGTTTTTGAGCGTCTTGATCCCATATAATTCAGCAATACCCCTTCGTTCATGGCGCGACAAGTCCCCGGCTCTGAGACTGGCGTCGGCCTGTCTGCTGCCTACGTCAGCAGCCACCGCTCCAACGGAGCCGGTCAGTGGACATTGTACCTTCCCCTCCCCTCTCCGGCCGTCAGGCGCCAGAGACGTGACCCCAATACCGTGCAGCCGATTGTTGTACCTTGACCGCCTCTATCCGACCGGCGCGTACAGTCGCCGTCGTTAATGCTAGATGTAACTGTGTTCACATAAAGTTATACGTTTGGCTGTCCCGTAATCGTAATTGGTATAATCCTGTGAGCCTTGCGATTGTAAAAGTATACCGTATCCGCGACCGGGGGTCTCCCGAAGTCACTAGCGGCCGTGCGGCCGCCAGTCAGTCGGGCTTGAATACTCTGAGCGAGCGGATCGCTGCTACGCGTGCGCGCTTCCCAACTAAATTCGGCTTCTAAATTCATAGGAAAGGCAGTATCACGGTTTACCTTCCGAGGAGAACGTACTGTACGGTGCCTGTCGTTCTCGTGTGATCGTGGAGTGCTGCAGTGCAAATACAGGGCAGCTAGAAGAACTGGTGCTTTCGTGACTGGAGTTATCGCAAACGACGAGGTTGCTAGACTTTCGCGTGCCAATATAGGACTTTCCTACAATGTAAGCTAGGCAGATGACGCGTGTGAGAGGCCGGGTTGGGTGGCGTAACACTTTTTCATCGATATTTTGCGTGCTCTATGTGTTGCGCATTAGATATGTTGCGATTCCACTTGCTGCGTGTTTGAAATTCTGCGACTGGGCATTTTACGCGTTCGATATGTTGCGTATTCAACATTTTGCGATTCGCTACTTCACGTTTGCGATCATTTTGACGTTCGATATGTTTCGCCTTCAGTATTTTGCTTCCGATATTCATCCACTCAACATTTGGCGTTTATGTCAGTTCCCGAAAGCCATCCCCGATATCAAATGGCAGAAACTCGTGAAAATGGTCGCATAAAAGCCACGACAATACTACCGTAACAAATGCAAAGAAAATGGAAAAGGAGCCGTATAAAGGCGAGAAGTAGCTACATTGGTGTACCATTGTCGCAGTGTTGTCTTCACCACCCATGACAAATTTGAATCAGCGTCCCTTGGCTGGTGGTGGTATGGCCAATGTAGATTACGTTCTTCTGAAGTTCGCAATCTTCATATCGGCATGCATATATGTAAACTACATTGGTCATTTTAGCGTGGCTTGTTTCGGTTGGTTTTACCCTTCCGGGTGAATTTTTATCCTATTCTTTTAATATATCATTAGCTTGATTTCTTCTTGGGCGTTTTTCGGAGATACATTGTGGGTAATTATATCCCTTGCAACTGTTTCGTCCTTCTTGTAGGCGGGGTTCGTTTGATTTGCGTAGAAGGGTACAATGGCCAACTGTTCATCATTGGTTTTCTTTACTTACTTCCCTGCAATTGCCATGTTGTATAGGGAGCAGGCTATGTCCTGGTAATTTGCTGCATGAAAACTTGTTGTTTGTGAGCATATGTTTATGGTCCTGGATTTCTTGATGCCAAGATAGTCCAGACGTACACGCTTTCATGGGTCGTCGGAGGTAAGTAACGTTAAATCCTATTTTATAGAGCGTACGGCACTCACTATTCAGATGAAGGCAAGGCCCACCATTTGCAGCTTTCTTGTGGATGGAAATTTCGTGTTTTCCTATAAAAACTGGCAGTAGAACGTCTAAGAATGGTAGTTTACCCTTGACACCGATTTTATATGTGAATCGTGTGTCTGAATTCTGAGCCAGATCATGTTGTAATGCTTTCACCGAATCCTCGTCTTCCATATTTATCAGAATGTGGCCAACGTAACGTTTGTAAAGGTGAGTGAGGTCTCTTTTCACTTCACCCCAGGGCTGCGCTTTCGGCATAGCACATGACTGACAAACGTGACACCCAATGGTGAACCGATAGCCACACCATTCATCTGTTTGAGCAGATGACCGTCAGGGAGCGGAATGGCGATCCTGCAGTGTATGCGATAAACACTTCTTTGAGGACGTGTTTGCCTAGTATTGGTGGGCGCAAGTCTTGATTTTCGTATATATGTCGAATGTATATGGCTTCGTTCGTCGAATGTATAGGCATATTCGTGGATAAGCTTTCAACATCTAAGGATTCCAAAATGCCCCTGGACTGGCCTGATTTCAAGTTTGTAATTAATTCATCTTAACTCACGCTGTCTCGGGAGGGTCTTTTTCCGCCCCCCCCCCCTCCAGCTGCACCAATGAGGTTACACACACACACACACACACACACTTATGTATGCATATATATATATATATATATATATACTTGTCACGGCTGAGTATATATATATATATATATATATGCATCACACCATGACTGGATATGTGGGACTCGAAGCATGCGCCAACGAGTGTTAATTATGATGATCTCATTTTGCAATTGCTTTTATTATGTGTGTGTCACAACTGAACAAGCCCAGAGGGCATTCAAGTCTATTGTAATTGATGCTTCGTATGCATTATGTGAAGCAATAGTAAGCATGCTGTTGCATTTCATGTCAGATATATACTTCAACAATGCAGCCGATTTGAGTATTACGAATCGTCATTAAACCTAACCTCAGTACACTAATCTACACTTCCCACACTACTAAGCTAACCATACACAGCTGGCAACGAAGTCGGCCGGTAGGAGCCGCTCCGGCACCTGTGGACAGCCCACCTGGCTCGATACGAGTTGGCTCAGCAGCTCAGTGGGCCGACCATCGATTGGCGCCGAGGTTACGGCGGCGCGGCTCGTGCCGCCGCCGCACAATCGCCGCCACCGCGCCGCACACCTCTTACACACACACGCTTTATCGGTGGGCCCACGACACTGCCCTGGTGTACGTCTGCTCGGCGCACCCGCTGCGCCTCTTTGGAGGCGGCGGCGTCGGCCCGCCGGCTCCCGTCGGCTTCGACGCGGCGGCGGCGGCGCGCAGTCTGCCGGCGCCGACCTGACCTCGGGTCGGGCGGCCAGTCGGCGAGCGGGCGGCGGGCCGGCGGACAGTGGAAATATCGATCTGGACGTCCAGCGGCGATGGCGGAGCCGCGGCGGGCAGCAGGAGCCGATGCCGACGTGCTGAGCTCGGACTGGAAACGCATGTAATCAGCGCCTGAAGACGCAGCCGTGCCCGCGGGGCACAAGGCGCCGCGGGAGGTTTACAGGCAAGCGTGGGAAATAATTCTCAGTACCAAATTCGTTGTGCTAGGCTGCATTTTTGCATGGTAGGAATGCACGCTCATGCGCTACAATTTCCGCTGTTCCCACCGCCATCTTTCAGTTCATCTCGCATGCTTTGCTTTCCCTCAGAGGTAAAATGAAACCCCATCGGGACCAGCTTGTACAAAGAACCCCCATCGGAATCGGCTCGTACTAAGAACCCCCATCCGATCGGCTTGTACAAAGCAAGTAAGCTGATCCGTTGCCTGGCGGGCGTATTTAGTCAGCATTCCCAGAGCGGTGCCGCCCCAATTCCCAGAGGAGTGCCGCGAACCTCCGCCCCAATTACGACAGAGCCGCATGACAAAAAACGAGAGCCGGTCTGTTGCGTGGCGCACATTCAGTGCATCGGCGCACAGTGTGCACATTTCCGGTCGACCGGCCACCCTACAGGGCTTGCTAAGTGCCAAAGTTCCCGGACAAGGCCAATATTGACAATTCCAACCGGGCCGGGCCTATTTCGTGGCTCAAAACAGAGCCACGAAATAAGCATCAGAATGAAGGGCAAGTTTGCACGAGTCTAGTGAGATTGCATTCTATTTTGTCTGGCAGGATGCACCACCAGCCAGCCACCAGGTCAGGCAAGCCCTCGCAGTTGAACTAGGGAGGAGTACAATCTGGACACAATGGCTGGTGGATCACTGCACATATGACTACTTACTTGCTTATCGTAAAGTGAACACGGTCGCTGAGTTCAGTTAGGACCGCGAAATGTCCTAAAGTGCGGTTTTGTTTAATAAATTGTACCCTGTGCAAGTGTGCACCTTGGTTAAAATCTGCTGGTAAAATGTCTGGGTGCAGAACAGCCACCACGTGGAAGTACCCTAATACATGACTTTGACTTTGACTTTGATAGAATGTGCTGAAGTGATGCTAAGACACCAGGCATTTTTTGGGACACGCCTGGTGCATTTTTTCTTTGTAAACGTAGTTCTTGCGAGCTTCATTGTGGTAAGTATCTGATACACATTCCCATTTCCTATCATTGGACGTCTTCAAACCACGATGTCCCTATATGGGCTTTCTCGAGGTAACTTGCAGTAATTGCCCTCGAGTGACCTCGGATGCTTCTTATATACATAGATATACAGAGATACGAGAATGGGCACAAAACATGTTCAGCCTCCTGCAGCTCCTACAACGAAACATGGAGCTGTTCCTCTGACACCAGCACATAACCCAAGCATGTGCATGCCTTCAACCAAGGTGTGTACACGATATTCTAGCCCGTTAGGCTAAGACTGGCGAACGCATTTACGTTTACTGATAACTAGACGGCCGACTCGATGCTCGCCGCACGCTCCACGCCCTACCCAGGCCGTTCCCGGCTGGCGGGGCAGCCGAGCGGCGGTATAGGGAAATTGACCCGAGTGCCGCCCGATCCCATGCATTTCAACCAAATAATGAAATGTCATAAAATGACAAGTTGGGGATATATTTTGGAAACAAGTAGTGTAAAATGATGCTCGGCTCATGATGAGCAGGTATAAAGGATGCAACACCTTGTAAAATGTTGCAATTGTGCTTGATGCATAACTTGCATCGTCGTTTTACCAACATTTTAAGGCATTCGAGATACATACCCTAAGGCACTAAGGTTCAGTAATCCAGATTAACACTAGAGAAGCAACGCTGGAGTTAAGGTGGACAGGGGCGGATCCAAGATTTCCCATGCAGTAGGGCACATGTATGGAGGGGGCCACTACCTAGGCCTAGGGACATCTGCTACTGAAAATTTCGAGAGTCTTGGAGGGTCACCTTCGGCTAAAAAATAATATGATGGGGTGCAGTCCATGATTCTACAAGGAAGCATTTTCTTCTCAGATGGGCACCTTTGGCTGAAACGTTTGAGATAGGTACACTCTAGCCTCCCCGGAGGGCACCCCTCCTGGTCAGAGGGACGCCATTTTGTTATTGGAGACAAATTCCCCTTGTACCCCCTCTGCATCCGCCCCTGAAGGGAATTAACGACAGGGACGCCGCCGATGGGGGGGGGCAAAGTCAGCACCTTGCAGTGTTGAACGAGTTTAACATAGCGTTGAATGGACATAATCAACTTCAAAATAGCACTTGGCCCTTCCCCATCTTCGGGTAAGTGTTCGCCCCTGTTGAAACGCCCTTGAGCGGTTAGTTTTGACTACAAATTACTTTTGGTTGCATTTTGGATATCCTCAGAACACAATGGGGCTACATACGAGAAGTGTTTTCTCAATTACGAAGAAGATAGAGTGAGAGAGAGAGAGAGAGAGAGAGAGAGAGAGAGAGAGAGAGGGGGGGAGATAAAGAAGGTTCCTCAACATATGTTGTCCCCATCTTAAGAAAATCCTGGCTATACCTTTCCCCCTTTCATCGAGTCAGAGACCCTGCTCGTTCGGTTTTTGAAGCCCCTCCCATGGCTTAGGATTCCTCCACCGAACTCAGGGGCCTTCTCCGCCGGTTGTGACTCCTTCCGCTAAACTCTGGCTCTCTTATCTAGTGCAGAGGGCTTTCAACCCAAGCCCAGAGGCCCTTCCCACTACATAGTCATGTTTACTACTGAGAACGTGCCAGCACCACCGCTCTGCATCCACAGCAGACCTGTCGACGCCAACGCTTTGGCCGTATGTGGTGCAGTCGTGGCGAACTTTGTGAAAATTCGAGTTTTAGTTAGTTATTTGAGTTTAAGGGCGCTTCGACCAAAGTGTGATCATTTAGCGCCCACAACTTTTAGTTCAGCGTTTCAGTTAGTTATGCGGACAGGTGCTACCGGGGTGAGTAGATGGCCCGAAAACTGATCGCTTTCAGAAAGCGGAATATGTTCCCAGAATTAACTACGTCTGAGTCATCAGCCAGGACATCACTATATGTGTTGAGCCGTGTATTATTTTCATAGAACAACCTTCGTTCTGTTGAGAACTGATCGCACGAGAAAAGTACATGACGTACGGGCAGGCTTCCTAAACAGCGGAGACACTGGGGTCTCTCACCGCCGCAGATAAGGTATTGGTGTGTAGCATGTGTGTGGCCGAGGCGTAGTCTGCACAGCGTCACCTCGTCACTTCTGGATCTGCGGTAGCACGATGGCCAGTCTCCAAGGTGTGGTTTTATCGCGTGAAGTTTATTGTTGGTCTGCGCGCTCCAACTACTCTGCCACTTGGTCTTCATAAACGAATATATTCCGGGAAGATGGTCTCTGGCTGGCAGTGGAAAAACACGCGTTTGTGGTCTCTGAGCAGCCCATTTCGCTGCAGAATCGGCGCGTTCATTTCCCAATACACCCACATGGCTGGGGATCCAGCACAAATGAACAGTCTTCCCATCCTGATGTATGGCAGTCAAACGAGTCATAATATCAAGGAGTAATGGGTCAGATGGGTAGAATCCAGTCAGTGCCAAAAGGCTACTGAGGGAATCAGATAAGATGACATAATCAACATCTCGCGAGATCTCGATGTAGGAAAGCGCTTTGATGATTGCAACGAGCTCTGAACTGTACACAGAGGCATATCTAGGTAAAGTAAAACATCTGACAGAGGAACCGCACACAAACGCAGATCCTACTCCATGGTCACCCTTCGACCCATCTGTGAAAATGCGTGTGCATCCTTCAAACGTTTCCAGATGCTTTAAAGTTTTCATCCGAAGCAGCTCAGGTGAAACATTGCCCTTAGGCGTCGCTGCAAGTGTCAGATCAACTGCAGGAGACACCAGATTCCACGGGGGTATCGATTGCTGCTCCATGCAAGCCACTCTAGATACTCTCGTTCTGCTCTCCTGAAGGAGCTTACGGATGCGTACACAGAAAGGTAAGGCCGTCCCACGTTGCCCACTGCTGAACAGTGTCAACATGTGTCGCGAAAACACCGCTGGGTACGTGGGGTGGGTGGGAAACTGACGCAATTTGCAGGCGTACCGCATGCCAAGCATTTCCCGTCTTAGTGCCAGAGATGGTTCGTTGGCTTCTGCCAGCAAGCTAACGATTGGTGAGGTGCGGAAAGCTCCGGTAATGATGCGTAATGCAGCATAGTGTACAGTGTCAAGGACACGCTTATTGGTAGTGCAGGCGCTGTCATACACATAGCATGCATAATCCAGCTTGGACCGAATCAACGACCGGTACAGCATCGTCAGTGTTTTACGATCCGCGCCATACGAGGTTCGTGATATACACTTCAATAAGTTTAGTGATTTAAAACATTTTTCTCTAAGTGTTCTCAGATGTTGTTTGTACGTCAAACGACTGTCAAACTGCACCCCGAGAAATTTTGCAGTTCGGTGAACAGGAATAAACAAGTCATACAGCTTCGTGTTGAGTTCTTGGGAGCACCGTCTACGACAGAAGTGCATTGCAACAGTTTTGTTTGTGGAGAAGCGGAGAATTCGAGTTTTCTGTCAGGTTATTCATAGAGGCCAGTGTGTGAAATTTTTTTCGGCGGTAGGTTTAAAGCGCATTCTTGCTAACCAGGTCAGGCAAGAGAGCGCATGTGCGGTTTATAAAATGCTCGCAATTGCATTATATGATGCAGGATGATGGGGGGGGGCGGTAAATGAGTTATCCTGGAATTTCGTGCTTGACATTATTTTTTCCCTTTATTAAGAATGTCCTGCCCACCGAATTGTTTTTTCAAAACTGTACGTTCGTGATCTAAGTATACCCTATGCTCTATGAGCACATGCACTGCTCTTGCACTTGGGCGGGCATCTTAGGAACCACTCAACCAATTGAAATGACTTTGACGACAATGGAAAGCACTGAATCAAGCAGTTACAATGATGCCAAACGTTTCTTGTTTCAGATCACAAATTAGCTCCCAGGTCAGATCAGTCACTGTTGACCTGTCTGACCTGTCACCTTGAGGTGGTTGATGATCCAAAATAAAGCCATGGAGGGTGCTATTTTTGGTTCAGAACTCTTCTTCCGACGTGTCTGAGTTCAACGCTGCCCTATGTGATACACTGAAAAGTCTGGGTCAAGATGAGATAAGGTTATCGCGTTAACACTGAAAAATGTCCTATATTGTCACATTTTATTCCCACAAGGACTCATTTTTACCTTATTTTGGAGAAACATGGACACTGCATCTGAATTCAGCGACACAACAAATTATCAGCAACGTATTTCCCCTCCAATCTGGGCCAGCTAAGGTCGTTGTCCATCGTCTTAGGTCAACCAAAGTCAGGCTACTATTGATGACCCATTTTGGAGATTAAATGTGCCCTGGAGCGCTGAATTGTTGCGCTGAATTGAAATCTGTCGTAATTGTCATTCTAAAAAATGAACATTTCGAAGAAACGTCCATTTTTCAAGAAAATAAAGAAAATGTGACAATCTTTCATATTCTACGCACCAACAATTGACCTCACCTAATTTTGATCTGGGCTTCCAAGGTGTCTCATGTATTGTATCATGGAACCACCGAAAGTCCGAAGATGTGCCCTCTGAACAGCCACCCAAGGCCGACTTAGAAATATTTATCTTCCCGTTCTCGGAGGGAGGGAAGGGGGGGTCTCTTCACGCCCCACATAAGGTTTATCCATGACAGCCGAAACATGGCGACGCTCAGCGACGCAGGATATTCAGCACCTCTTCCTTGAACATTTTGGCGTCAGTGGCGTAGCCATAATTTGGTCCAAGGGAGAGGGGGGGGGGGGGAGCGAACATCTGAAGAACCCCACTCCACCTTTCCGAAACTCCTTGGATTTCGGTCACTATTTTGAAAGCGCCAGAATATATATATATATATATATATACCTCTGTGTGTGTGTGTGTGTGTGTGTGTGTGTGTGTATATGTGTATGTATGTATGTATGTATGTATGTATACACTTAGGCGGCTGCGGTGGGCGGCTGAGGTGGGGGACTGTAGTGGTCACCAGCACAGCTCCATCTCTGACGGCCGAGGTGGGGGGCTGTAGTAGTCACCAGCACAGCTCCATCTCTGACGGCCGAGGTGGGGGGCTGTAGTAGTCACCAGCACGGCCCCACCTCTGACGGCCGAGGTGGGGGGCTGTAGTAGTCACCAGCACAGCTCCATCTCTGACGGCCGAGGTGGGGGGCTGTAGTAGTCACCAGCACGGCCCCACCTCTGACGGCTGAGGTGGGGGGCTGTAGTAGTCACCAGCACGGCCCCACCTCTGACGGCCGAGGTGGGGGGCTGTAGTAGTCACCAGCACGGCCCCACCTCTGACGGCCGAGGTGGGGGGCTGTAGTAGTCACCAGCACGGCCCCACCTCTGACGGCTGTGGTGGCCTGCCTGCCTGCCTGCCAGTGTACTAGGCTGAGCCAGCCTGCACTGTCTCCCGACCGGTGCAGAGTCACGGTCTGAGATCGATTGAGAGGTGACCACGGACCGCTGACACACCCGGCCCGGCCCGGGTCGGCTCGGCTCGGCTCGGCTCGGCTCGGCTCGGCCCGGGTCGGCTCGGCTCGGCTCGGCTCGGCTCGGCTCGGCTCGGCTCGGCTCGGCTCGGCTCGGCTCGGCTCGGCTCGGCTCGGCTCGGCTCGGCTCGGCTCGGCTCGGCCCGGGTCGGCTCGGCCCGGGTCGGCTCGGCTCGGCTCGGCTCGGCTCGGCTCGGCTCGGCTCGGCTCGGCTCGGCTCGGCTCGGCTCGGCTCGGCTCGGCTCGGCTCGGCTCGGCTCGGCTCGGCTCGGCTCGGCTCGGCTCGGCTGTGCTCGGCCCGGGTCGGCTCGGCTCGGCTCGGCTCGGCTCGGCTCGGCTCGCTGGTCATACTGTTCACCAAAGCCAGGCTCAGAGGAAGAGACCATTCATGTGCAGAGACCATTCAAGAGACCATTCATGTGCAGGCGTTGCTAACGCGCTTAATTTTGGTGTTACAAAATTAAAATCGAATTCAAAACTGCGGAAAGGATCATCATACAAAATGCATCGCTAGAAGCTTTGGCAGTTCAGCAATGACCAGTCTCCCTATAGTGCTGCACGTTTTAGCCTACACAGCACCAATTGATAACCGGAAGTCATTCACATGTTCCTTTGCAGAGAAAAAGCAACAAAAATTAGGTAACATACAGACACTTGTGTATTGTTAAACTTCGATTGGCCACGCACTGCACGGGCCCTAGGGCATAACAAGAAAATTATGCTATAAGCATGGCCGAAACACCACTTCCACAAATATACGTGAGTTTCAAACAAACAAAAAACATACCAATGCACTCATAACTCGACACGCCCGTGACTATTTACATCGAGCACCCCAACTCCACAGATAATAAAACAGTCCCGGCAGCGGCCAGGCGGGTACTAAGCGTGCGAGTACAATCATCCACAACCTTATCAAAACAAATCACCACCACTTCATTCCCGGCAGATGGACCCTTCAATAAGCATCGGCAGTTGAGAAGTGACAGCGGTGCACATGGTCGATACACATGTTCGATGCACATGGTCGGTTCACATGTTCGATGGTTGGTGCATATGATCGGTGTACATGTTCGGTGTATGTAGCCGGTACATGATCGGTGTACATGGTCGGCACACGTATCCGGTACATATGATCCGTGCATACGGTCGGTACACATGGTCGGTACACATGGTCGGTACACATGGTCGGTACACACGGTCGGTACACACGGTCGGTACGCACGGTCGGTACACACGGTCGGTACACATGGTCGGTCGCACGTCGGTAACATGGTCGGTAACATGGTCGGTACATGGGCGGTAACATGGTCGGTATACATGGTCGGTACACACGGTCAGTACACATGGTCGGTACACACGGTCGGTACACACGGTCGGTACGCACGGTCGGTACACACGGTCGGTACACATGGTCGGTACGCACGGTCGGTACACATGGTCGGTACACATGGTCGGTACACATGGTCGGTACACATGGTCGGTACACATGGTCGGTACACACGGTCGGTACGCACGGTCGGTACACACGGTCGGTACACACGGTCGGTACACATGGTCGGTACACACGGTCGGTACACACGGTCGGTATGCACGGTCGGTACGCACGGTCGGTACACACGGTCGGTGCACATGGTCGGCACACACGGTACACATGGTCGGCAACAGCAGCCGTGCTGACGTCATCAGGCAGCCGGTACAGCAGAAGTGACAGCGCATCGCTTCACGAAAGGTGAAGCTCGCTTTTAGCGGCTTGTTCATGAGAGCCTGTTCACGACTACTACATGGCGTGAGGAGCTGGTGAGCATTCCGCAGCCTGTGACGTGTGCCCCTGGTGTCGGAGTCCGGGGAAACTGATGCACCGTGGCGTGTGCCCCTGGTGTCGGAGTCCGGGGGAACTGATGTACCGTGACATGTGCTCGTGGTGTCGGAGTCCGGGGGAACTGATGTACCGTGACATGTGCTCTTGGTGTCGGAGTCCGGGGGAACTGATGTACCGTGATATGTGCCCCTGGTGTCGGAGTCCGGGGGAACGGATGTACCGTGACATGTGCTCCTGGTGTCGGAGTCCGGGGGAACTGATATACCGTGACATGTGCCCCTGGTGTCGGAGTCCGGGGGAACTGATGTACCGTGACATGTGCCCCTGGTGTCGGAGTCCGGGGGAACTGATGCACCGTGACATGTGCTCCTGGTGTCGGAGTCCGGGGGAACTGATGTACCGTGACATGTGCTCGTGGTGTCGGAGTCCGGGGGAACTGGTGTACCGTGACGTGTGCCCCTGGTGTCGGAGTCCGGGGTAACTGATGTACCGTGACGTGTGCCCCTGGTGTCGGAGTCCGGGGGAACTGATGTACCGTGACATGTGCCCTTGGTGTCGTTGTCGAGGAAAACTGATGTACCGTGACGTGTGCCCCTGGTGTCGGAGTCTGGGGAACTGATGTACCGTGGCGTGTGCCCCTGGTGTCGTTGCCGGGGAACTGATACTCGTCGAAGTTCGGAACATCAACTAATCGCTCGAGGCAAGCGCAAAGTTCACATCGAAGCGAAATCTTCTGCTCGGGACTCGCATGGAGAAAGGCACTCCTAAGGCAATCGAATCTTTTAGGGTTTGGGCACGTCCTCAGCCGGATTCAGCGGGAACTTCTCCGCATGGGACTAGCGGCCTCACAGGCAATGCATTCTTCATGAGCTTAATCGTGCTGAGCCTGGCCCCAGTACCCAGTTAGCCGGCCGAGTTCGCCTCACTTGACATGGAATGACATCGTCCATATCTCAGCCGGTGCAATGTCGCAAAAATCAGCGCACAGTAAGCTTGAGTTTGATATCAGGCAAAATGCGGCTGCGCTAAGCCCTCGGTTGTCGGCCACGCTTTGCCTATCGAGAAATGGTAGCGTTTAAGACTTTCTACAGCATAGCGACTTTAATGGGTGTTAGAGATTATAATTCGTTTGACAGTTCAAAGCAAGGAATATCAGCGCTCTGCGTCACTTCATTCCTGAGATGGCTGCGCAGCAGGTAGCTAATATCGCAACCACACCACACGCATCCAAGGTGAGCTGGATTGATAGTTGTACCTGCCCTGCAGCATATCGGTATGATAGTGCACTACAAAGTTGAAGAAGCACTATCGTCTAAGGAGGGCTACCTGGAGCGTTCGTTGTAGCTGTCTGGTGACACGAACCGGATAGTATCACCTGTCACAAAAAGTCTGTCACAAATACCCACTCCCTAAAGCTTCATGGTGCCCAGTGAATCACATGGGATCTCGTAAACCTCAGTGCTGGCATACACACATCATAGCCTGGACTTCGCAGCGGTGCACACACCTTGAGTGGTGAATTCGTCTCTCGTTCATTACAGTCCTGTTGTCGTTGTGCGCTTCTTACAGCCGGTTATTGCGGTACGGTTTGTTGCCCTTATTACAGTCCGGGTTGTACGGTCAGCTTAGGATACAGCTTTTACGGTCCGCTATTCACAGCTATATACAGCTAATCATGATCCGGCGTTCACGGTCCGCTTATCGTGATCCGGCGTTTACGGTCCGCTTATCATGATCCGGCGTTTACGGTCCGCTTATCATGATCCGGCGTGTACGGTCCGCTTATCATGATCCGGCGCGTACGGTCCGCTTATCATGATCCGGCGTTCACGGTCCGCTTATCGTGATCCGGCGTTTACGGTCCGCTTATCATGATCCGGCGTTTACGGTCCGCTTATCATGATCCGGCGTGTACGGTCCGCTTATCATGATCCGGCGTTCACGGTTCGCTTATCATGTTCCGGCGTGTACGGTCCGCTTATCATGATCCGGCGTTCACGGTTCGCTTATCATGATCCGGTGTTTACGGTCCGCTTATCATGATCCGGCGTTCACAGTTCGCTTATCATGATCCGGCGCTTACGGTCCGACCACACGCGCTTCCACCACCACATTCTTCCGCTGGAAGGTTCTCCGCTGGAAGGTTCTCCGCAAAACTGCCTTGTCGAATGCAAGTGTGCTGAAAAAATACCGCCTGGCGTGCTGTAGCCGCGCGAGTTGCATCGTCTCAGGGACTGGCGTTCTTCGGCGCGCGGTGAGCGGCACGGTAGCTGGCGAACACGTCGTCCTTCCAGCACTTGCAGCTGCCCGGCACCAGGAACCAGTCGTAGTAGAGGCGAACCTGCCGACGGAGACAGCGGCCGGTGTCAACCACACCCGCAGTCCCCACAGACGCACGGCGTGGACGTGGTGATACACCCGCCGCTACCAACAACCACACCCGCAGTCCCCACAGACGCACGGTGTGGACGTGGTGATGCACCCGCCGCTACCAACAACCACACCCGCAGTCCCCACAGACGCACGGCGTGGACGTGGTGATACACCCGCCGCTACCAACAACCACACCCGCAGTCCCCACAGACGCACGGCGTGGACGTGGTGATGCACCCGCCGCTACCAACAACCACACCCGCAGTCCCCACAGACGCACGGCGTGGACGTGGTGATACACCCGCCGCTACCAACAACCACACCCGCAGTCCCCACAGACGCACGGCGTGGACGTGGTGATACACCCGCCGCTACCAACAACCACACCCGCAGTCCCCACAGACGCACGGTGTGGACGTGGTGATACACCCATCTTTACCAACAATGCAGCGCGGGGGGCAGGTAGACAGGTAGACGTGGTGATACACCCGCCGTTACCAACGATGGAGCGCGGGGGGCAGGTAGCTACATACACAGCTAGATACACAGCAGGTAGCTACATACACAGCTGCTGTCAATGTCTGAACGTGCCTGCACCCCCGTGTCCGGGGTAGCGTTAAGAGCGGAGGCGCTGACGAAGCCAACTCATCGTCTTCCCCCTTCTCAAATGTAGGTTCTCACTGAGATTTCAGGCCACCCAGAACAACAGCCAAGCCTAAGAACCAGTAGGCAACTAGCGAAACCTGCAGGCTCACATAAGAAGGGTGAAGACGTCTCGGCTGGTGTTCATCGTCTATCCACGGACTTAGTGAACTCCATGACATTCGCACACAATATGGGAATATTGCCGCCGGGACATGCTCGAAACAAATTGGACGTATTCCGAGCGCGTCCGCCTCATATATTTGATGATGATTTGAGGTGTCAAACAGCCTCGATTTGCGGCGCGACGTCGCACGAAAAGTTGAAGCGTCGATAATTTACTCTGATCTGCCGGCTCCCGCAGGTCAGACCCGACACACACTGTACTGGGCCGACTCCCGCAGGTCAGACCCGACACACACTGTACTGGGCCGACTCCCGCAGGTCAGACCCGACACACACTGTACTGGGCCGACTCCCGCAGGTCAGACCCGACACACACTGCACTTGGCCGACTCCCGCAGATCAGACCCGACACACACTGCACTTGGCCGACTCCCGCAGATCAGACCCGACACACACTGTACTGGGCCGACTCCCGCAGGTCAGACCCGACACACACTGCACTGGGCCGACTCCCGCAGGTCAGACCCGACACACTCTGCACTGGGCCGACTCCCGCAGGTCAGACCCGACACACACTGCACTTGGCCGACTCCCGCAGGTCAGACCCGACACACTCTGCACTTGGCCGACTCCCGCAGGTCAGACCCGACACACACTGCACTTGGCCGACTCCCGCAGGTCAGACCCGACACACTCTGTATTGGGCCGACTCCCGCAGGTCAGACCCGACACACTCTGTACTGGGCCGACTCCCGCAGATCAGACACGACACACACTGTACAGGGCCGACTCCCGCAGGTCAGACCCGACACACACTGTACTGGGCCGACTCCCGCAGATCAGACACGACACACACTGTACTGGGCCGACTCCCGCAGATCAGACCCGACACACTCTGTACTAGGCCGACTCCCGCATGTCAGACCCGACACACTCTGCCCTTGGCCGACTCCCGCAGATCAGACCCGACACACTCTGCACTGGGCCGACTCCCGCAAGTCAGACCCGACACACTCTGCACTTGGCCGACTCCCGCAGATCAGACCCGACACACTCTGTACTGGGCCGACTCCCGCATGTCAGACCCGACACACTCTGCACTTAGCCGACTCCCGCAGATCAGACCCGACACACTCTGTACTGGGCCGACTCCCGCAGGTCAGACCCGACACACACTGTACTGGGCCGACTCCCGCAGGTCAGACCCGACACACTCTGCACTGGGCCGACTCCCGCAAGTCAGACCCGACACACTCTGCACTGGGCCGACTCCCGCAGGTCAGACCCGACACACACTGCACTGGGCCGACATCGGCTGATGGGATGTGCGGCCATGTGAGATGTGAGATGTGCGGCCATGTGAGACGATGTCCCGTCGGCCGGCTGCGTGGCCAGCCCCGCAGGCGTCGTCATGGAAACGATCAGATCACTGGAATGAAGGAATCTGGACGGTCGGGAGGACACCTGAGCCTCCAGGCAACGGCGTTCCATGCCACTAGTCTCATTCAATAGTTTGTTTCTCGGGTGGTTCTGATGCAATACTTTGGCAAGCAGTAGCCGAAAGAGCTCCATGTGGCAGAACGGTCGTTGCCCATAATCGTACCGCCATCGCTACCACCGCCATGACTGTGCAGAAAGCCGGATTTCCTTGATAGCGATGGCACATTTGATGCGCAGCCGTATTCCGTTAACTCACACTCGGGTCGCCCCATGACCCATGACCTTTAACCTGACGACCTCAGCCCCGCCGATCTAATGGATACCGTGGGGAAAGGAAACAAATCCTTCCTCCGTACGCGCTTAGGTTAGGCAAGGGTGGGCTAGGTTTGATCAGGTCTGGACAATAACAATCAGCTGCTGGGGTGTTGCTTAGCTACCTACTATATTACGCGTGTGGCGATTGTTATCAAAATCAGATTAATCAGATCGATTTTTGCGCGTACACCAGGTTAACCAATTACAGTGCAGCATTTTTGTGACCAAAGCAAGAATAGCTTTCATCGAACGCAGCTGTATACTAGGGTGTATCGCTGAAGAGCATTTGTTCTGAATTTGATGAAGGATGGGGGAAATTTAACGGATTATGATCAGAAACCACGAGAAGTACCCATCAAATGCTAATTAACTCATGGCTACTTTATGCCCAGGGCCCATTTATAGGTTGAGGGTCGGAAGCACTGCCCATCTATTGGTAAAATTAGATTTAAAAAATACTGCCGAAATCGAAAAGTATTATTTGAAACAGCACATTCTGCATATGTTTTTTTTTTCAACAGCAAGACACTACCTTTTTGTGATAACACGAGCGCAATCGGCAGGCTAGTGAGAAACATATGGCCGATTCCGTTGAATGTGCGCTGGCATCGGAGTGGTTCCCACCCTGTTCTGTTCATTGTTCCAGAGCCACAAGAAAACGGCTCATGAGTACAATCAGCATGACAGGTCAATAACTTTTATAAGGTCAAATAAGGCTAGTTACCTCTAACAACTTATTCTTGCCTCAAGCCACTCCCGAGTCAAATGCTTACACGAAGCACGATTCAGACAAGCATTCTGACCATATTTCGCAAAAAGACTGTCGTTCGAAGTTGTGAAGATTACCTCAGAGCAAAACACCACAAAGTATTATCAAAGAACAAACGTAGTCATAACCACACACACAAGCTGCAGTACAAATTTGCATGCAACATGTCCTGTGTAGTTTCCATCTACAGAGGAAAATATTTACGCAAATATTATGAGACGGAAGAAGATCCATTATTACGAGAGGAAGAGAAGAAGAGTATTATTAGAAGAAGAGCATTACCCTACGTCGCACGTTAACTCAAATGTCAGCTTATATTACTAACTTGAACGAGAGAATAGTCTTAGTGTTTATCTAAGTATGAACGGCTTGGCTTTCTATTTACTGGTTGGACAGCTTCAGCTCACTACACCTACCAGATGCTAGTAACGGGGAAATGATGTGTGCCACAAATAGCTGCACTATTCGGTTCGTGTTTGCAGCAGTACTGCACTCAGTATGGACCTCCATTCCGCTCGGTTAGAGCTATACACTGAAACACGGCACTTTGACATTGTACAACAATGGGACACGTCGTACGTATGATGCCAATTGTCCACACCATTAGCAGCAAGGTCTGATGCACGGTCCAGCTGGTAGCTACCCTTGCAGAAGGAACTCGGAAAGTCACTCCTGTGCCGTATCGTCGTACTTATGTAGCCGTCTCCGGCATCCACACCGATTACCTTCAGAGACGCTTCGGTGACCAGCTGAGCCGCTCTCTCAAAGGCCTGCGTGTGACAGGGTACGCTGGAATGCTGAGAGGAGTATGGACGATGTCTCTGATGTGATCGTCTGACACGGTGAGAGTTATCGGCGGCTCGGAGTTCGTCCCACTCTCCCAGTCGACGATCTCCGTGTAGTTCGCTGGCTCCCTCTGGACGGCAGGGAGACGGAGCGGGCGAACTTGGCTCGGTATCTCGTCCCTGAACTGGCATAGCAGCGCTGTAGACACCACCTTGGTGTCGTCCCTGAACTGGCATAGCAGCACTGTAGACACCACCTTGGTGTCGTCCCTGAACTGGCATAGCAGCACTGTAGACACCACCTTGTCATAGCAGCGCTGTAGACACCACCTGTTCACGAGTTGCCGCCCTCTCGTCCGACAACGTCGCAAGAAGCAGTGCCCCAGTAGTTATTGCGATGTGGCACTGGGCTCACCAGCTTTTCAAGGCGCGGATGGGGTTTAGTTAGGAGCACAACGCTTTTATACAGGTTCTTGGCACCGTGCTGACAAGTCCAGTTCCGCTTGATACGAAAACACATCCCTGCATAATGTCCAACGATGAACTGAACCAGGGACACCAGTTTCTCCGATGGCAGCGTGCACGACATGCATAGCTGCAGGACAGGACTTTTACTTGTCACACTCGCTGGGACATGGCCAGACTGCACCTCTTCTGCCAGCTGATACAACAGCACCTGGACATGGCTGAGCTGTGCCGGTACGTCACTGCCAATCGCCTCAACTTCGCCTGGCACAGGACATCTACTTGTGACATCTACCACTGGCACAGTTTCATCAGCACCGGCTGCCGTCCTACCAATGACCCGGTGAACGACTATGGACCCGTCGTGCTTCCATCCACCTGAAGGAAATCTTCACACACGTTGAGCTCATTTGCATGGAGCTGACATGAGCCAGTGCACAGGCCGCTGGTCGGACAGTTCCAACAGCCGGCACATCCCGCCGTGTGGCTCGGTGTTGACACCGGTGACGTCACACCGCCAGCACTCTGATGTCGGCATCCATCTCACTCGACATGGCCCACAGTTCCAACAGCGCATCTGCGGCGTGGCCAGACTGAGGTGTGAAGTGTGTCATAAATACACCTCCTGGTTCTGATATCCTGCCACATTTCTTCCCTCGTTTTGGAGAACGATTCGCCGAGTGCTGTGCTCGAAGTGCAGTCCTGTCAGTCAGACGGTGCGAATCTGAGCGTGCCTATCGCTCAGTGATGTGCGGATCACCCCGTGATGTGCGGATCACCCCGTGATGTGCGGATCACCCCGTGATGTGCGGATCACCCCGTGATGTGCGGATCACCCCGTGATGTGTGGCACGTGTGCCCCCTCGCCCGCCACATCTTCATGCTGTTGACCACATCTGCATCATCGCCAGGTTGCAGGCGCCCTATACCGACTTGGCATGCACGTATTACCGCCGCCGCGCAAGCTCCGTTGCACTATGCATCTATGGATCACTCGGTTGTATCTCTGAGCTGCCATGGCCGTTTATACTGGCTTTTCATTGCAGCTGCCTCCTGGCCTTTGCAGTGCGAAGTCACCGCCACCTCGGTTTAACCTGGATGGTGATGATGTCGAAGACGAATGCGGTCCGAGCGAGTCTGATTCGCAGCGGCTCGGAAGTTCGGGTGGACCCGGCTCGGAGAGCGGCAGGGGTCGGGTGGACCCGGTTCGGGTGGACCCGGCTCGGAGAGCGGCAGGGGTCGGGTGGACCCGGCTCGGAGAGCGGCAGGGGTCGGGTGGACCCGGCTCGGAGAGCGGCAGGGGTCGGGTGGACCCGGCTCGGAGAGCGGCAGGGGTCGGATGGACCCGGTTCGGGTGGACCCGGCTCGGAGAGCGGCAGGCGTCGGGTGGACCCGGTTCGGGTGGACCCGGCTCGGAGAACGGCAGGGGTCGGGCTTGTTCGGGTGGACCCGGCTCGGAGAGCGGCAGGGGTCGGGCTTGTTCGGGTGGACCCGGCTCGGAGAGCGGCAGGGGTCGGGCTTGTTCGGGTGGACCCGGCTCGGAGAGCGGCAGGGGTCGAGCTTGTTCGGGTGGACCCGGCTCGGAGAGCGGCAGGGGCCGGGCTTGTTCGGGTGGACCCGGCTCGGAGAGCGGCAGGGGCCGGGCTTGTTCGGGTGGACCCGGCTCGGAGAGCGGCAGGGGTCGGGTGGACCCGGCTCGGAGAGCGGCAGGGGTCGGGCTTGATCGGCAGGGGTCGGCAGGGGTCGGGCTTGAGCGGCAGGGATCCGGCTTGTTCGGGTGGACCCGGCTCGGAGAGCGGCAGGGGTCCGGCTTGGGGCGTGACTGCAGTCCGGAACGACTTCTGATTTCCTGCTGTTTGCGCTCCTCACGTTTCTGTCGCCGTTCAGTTTCCAGCTTTTCCGTTTTGTTTGTTCAGGCGCTTCGGCCTCCTCAGGCCATTTCGCGCCATTGATAACAAATGAATATGGTATTAAATCGCAAAAATCAGTCTATAATTCCTGGAACAATTTGGTTTCTCGTAGAACAAAGAAAAGTAGCTTGATGAGAGATGGGTGGTCGTCCCCCAACAATGAGGGCAAAGAGAATGGAATGTTGTGTGTGTGGCAGTACTCGATAAGTTGTTTTCTAGGGCCATGGTGTTGCGGGCAGTATAGTAATATATGTGGGACTGTAATGTGAGTGTTACATGATGGGCATGAAGGCCGAGGTGAAGCAGAATAAATAAATCGATGTGTGAGGTAAGTATGTCCTATGCGGATGCGCCATAGGACTTTTTCTTCATGGCGGTTGATTAGAAATGATGGCGTCCGGATATCGATGCCTGGTTTAATGTTCCGTAATTGGGTATGGTTTGTGTTTTGTGTCCATGTTTGGTTCCAAAATTGCCGAATGTTCTGTCGTATTGTTGATTTAATGGCGTCAAAATGTGGTGGGATTTCTGTGATGTGTGGTAATTGTAATGATTGTTTTGCTATATAATCTGCTTCCTCGTTTCCTGGGATGCCGCAGTGACTGGGCACCCACAGGAAACGGACCTTCACGTCCATCAGATGAAGTGTTTCTGGTGATTCATAACTATAAATATGGCAATGATGTGAAAAAGAAAGTGACGAAAGAGATTGTAAAACAGATTTGGAGTCCGAACAAATGATGACACTGCGCATGGGGCGACAGAGAAAACGGTTGCGAATATAACGGAGGGCAATGAGGATAGCATGTAATTCAGCGATGAAAATTGATGTTCCGTCTGGTAATCGATGTTGTTTTTTGTATGTTCCGGAAACTACGGCATTTCCTGTAAGGTTAGCATCTTTCGATCCGTCTGTAAAAACAAATGGAACATGGTAATAGCGAGACCGAATTCGGTGAAATTTTTGTTTTATATATTCGGGGCAAAGTTGTGATTTTGGAGTGGTGGTGAGATATAAAATGTGTCGTTCGGCTATCTGCCATGGTGGTGTAGTCGGTGGAGAAAGAGAAGTAATGGGTGGAATAGTGAAATGAAGTTGTTCAGAGAATGTTTTTATCCGAGAAGCTATAGTGAGACCAGTTCGTTTTTCCGCTGGACCTAAATAATGATGATGTAAATTTGGGAGAATTTGTAATGACGCGTGTGTGGGGTGGTTTGCGTGAAATTGAATTTTGGAGGTGTACCTAAGTGTTTGCTGCATTCTACGGAGAGCTAGTGGAGGAATTCCCGATTCTGCTTGTAAAGAAATAATGGGTGAAGTAGTCATTGCACCGAGTGCGATACGGATAAATTTATTTTGAATGGTGTCTAATATGTGTAATGAGGATGTGCTAGCACCGGTATATACTACGGATCCATATTCAATTATGGGTAGAACTAAAGATTTGTAAAGTAGTAGAAGTGTATGACGGTCGGCTCCAAGTGATGAAGAAGTGATGCATCGAAATAAATTCAGTCGGTGAAAACATTTGTTCTGGATGTGTTTGATGTGTTTATGCATTGAAAGCCTACGGTCAAAAATAATACCAAGAAATTTAAACGAAGTTACAAAAGGTATATCATTGTTTCCGAGGTGAAGTGGTGTATCTGGGTTTGGGCAAGGTGTTGATTTACTAAATATCAGTGTTGCAGATTTTGGGGCCGAAAAAAATGAAACCATACTTGAGGGACCATTGATGTATTTTGTCTAGTGCGTTTTGTAGGTGAAATAAACAATGCTCGTAATTTTTTCCGGAACACCAAATCGCGCTGTCATCGGCAAACAAAGAGTATGATACATTAATAGGCATGTCGGTGAAAAGATCGTCAATGATGAGGTTGAATAAAACTGGTGAAATGCAGCTTCCCTGTGCTAGTCCATTTTGAAGAATATGTGGATCGGAGATGGCTGACCGGCACCTGATGTGGAATGGGCGAGTACCGGATAAAAAACCTACTAAATAATGAGCTAAATGTCCTTTTATACCGATTTGCTGAAGTTTGAGAAGTAATGCGGGTTTGAAAACCATATCGTAAGCTTTGCTGATGTCTAGAAATACTGCGACTGTGTGTTCATGTTTTTTGTAGCCTTGGCGGATGTCTGTTTCTAGCCGAATAAGGTGATCTATTGTACTGCGTCCTCGCCGAAAAGCACATTGAAAGGGTGATAGAAGTGAATTTGTTTCCAGGTGCCAGGTCAGTCTTTTAATAACTATTCGTTCAAAAAGTTTTCCTAAACAACTGGTGAGTGCAATGGGTCGAAAATTACTTGGGTTACTATGGTCTTTGCCGGGTTTTGGAATGGGGATGATGATAGCTTTTTTCCATGCTTCAGGAAAGATATGATTTGACCATAATGAATTAAATGTGTCTAGGATGCATTGTTTGGTGTGGTCAGACAGATGTCGAAAGAAGGAATAATGTAATTTGTCAGGCCCTACTGAAGTGCTACCGGCGGAGGAAATGGCATTCTCCAGTTCAGAAAGATGAAAAGAATCATTGTAGTACTCTGTATTGTCGGAATCGAAGAGGTCGAGATTGGTGTGAAAAGTGTGTTGTGCATTTTGTAAGAAATTAGGTCGGTAATTCTCATCGGAGCTATTATGGGCTATGGTATCAGCTATGGTATTTACTATGGTTTGTGGGTCTGTAATGGTGATATTGTGGATTTTGAGGGCCGGTAGAGATTTAAATGGGGAGCGTCCGGACAAGCGTCGGATTACTTGCCATATTTTACTTAAAGGTGTTCGAAAAGTTAGCTGTTGTAAATATATGGCCCATGAACGGCGCTTGGCATCGCGAATGATGCGGCGTGTCCTCGCACGTTCGCGGTTACGGATGTATAAATTTTATTGATTGGGATGTCGTAAATAATTTATAAATGCTCTTTTTCTTATCGCAATGGCTTTTGTAATTTATTGACACCACCAAGGCACTGGTTTCCTTCTTGTGAATGGTTTTGTAAGTGGAATAGTCGTGGAAGCTGCCTCGAAAAGTGTATTTGTAATTGAGTTGATGTTTTAGACGGGAGAAATGTTGGGGTTGTATTGCATATAAGAAAGTTCCTGAAATGTTGTCCAATCGGCTTTTGAAATTTTCCAGCGGGGAGTAAAACTAGGTGTGGTGTCAGTCGCCGTTGAAAAAGTGGGTCTTAATTTGATCGGGGTAATGGTCGCTGTCATGAATGTCGGTATCAATGGTCTAGTCAAAATCGTTGGCCAGGGTCGGAGAGCATATTGATAAATCAATAGCTGTTTTTGTATTGTGTCCAAGGTGAAAAAATGTTGCTTTTCCGGTGTTAAGTAATACTAAATTATGTCGGTCTAAAAATTGTTCAATGATGTGGCCGCGAGTGTCTCTATGTGTGCGTGTTTGATCCCAGGCTGGACTATGTGCGTTAAAGTCTCCGAGTAGTATGAAAGGGTTCTTGAAATGTGCTATAAGGTTTTCTAAATGTGTCAAAATATTTGTGTTGTCGGTGTGTGGTGGAATATAGATGGAGCACACATCTATATTTCTACCATGTAAACGCAAGGTACAAGCTACGGCTTGCAATTGTGTATTAAGTGTAATTTGTGTATGTGTGTAATCATTGTTTATGTAAAGTGCGGTACCGCTACTGCGGTGTGTTTCACGTACCTCGTCGTGGAGGTACAGCGAGTAATTACAGATATTGAAATTATATGGATCGGTGGGTAAAAACCAGGTTTCCTGAAGTGCGATGAGAATGGGAGTGAGTAAACTAAAGAATGCTTTCATTTCTGCCCACTTCGATATTAAACTCCGGCAATTCCACTGTAAAAAACCGACATCAGAAAAATTAATGTTTCTCGGCACCTTTCGGTGCATGGCGCAGCCAAGATTTCAATTCTGTCGGGCATGTGTGTTGGGTGCGGGCGGTCGAAGTCGACCCGCCCGATCCGTCCGGCCGATCAGTAACCTTGGAAGGTTCACGGCGGTCGGCCACTGCCGCGGGGGATGCCCGCCGGCTGGGTTGAGTTGGTCGGGTCACGTGGTTGCCGGCCAGCGCCGGTCGCACCGGGCTCGGTCGGCGGGTTACGGAAGTGGTGCGCGTTTCCCCCGCAGCCGAATGACTGCGAGGCCTGTCCCGTTTGCCTGTAGTGGTCTGCTTGTTGGAAGCCGGAGTGGTCTGTGTGTTGGCAGTCGAGGTGTTTTGTGTCGGTGTGGTGAGTGGTGCAAGTTTTTTTAGTGGAGCTAGACCAGGAATCATGTCGGTTTGCATCGAAGTAGAAGTGGTGTTTACGCGAGGGTTGGGTGGAGAAATGCTGGTCGCCTGTGCGTATGTTTTGGTGGAGGGGGAGGTGGCCTCGACAGACCGCCGGGCCTGGGGGTAGGATACCCCGGTCGTGGCCTTGACGGCACAAACCT
Source organism: Ashinkailepas kermadecensis (assembly GCA_034440615.1). Taxonomy (NCBI): domain Eukaryota; kingdom Metazoa; phylum Arthropoda; class Thecostraca; family Neolepadidae; genus Ashinkailepas; species Ashinkailepas kermadecensis. The sequence continues at coordinate 106,031 of JAOTOM010003837.1, forward strand.
CTTTCTCCCGTCGCCAGACTGGGCAGAGGTTGGAAGTGGTGAGGTGATCGGACGTGTTACAGCTGAGGCAGTGGGCAGGCTTGGAGCAGGTGGAATCAGGATGGGGTGTTTCTCCGCACTTAGGGCATCGGGCGGTTTGGCGACACGTCTTACTCCCATGCCCGAAACGCTGACAATTGAAACAGCGGAGGGGATTGGGAATGAATACTCGGACTTGGTATCGGATGTAGCCGGCGAGGAGAGACTTGGGAAGAGTGGTGGAGTTGAATGTGAGGACAAGGAGGCTTGTATCACGTTTCTGGCCGTCTTTAAAGGAGGTGATTCGGTGGACGTGGGTCACCCCCTCCGGCCTGAGCTCCGCCTGAATATCCGCTTCGGACATGAAGCGGAGCTCCGGCGCGAAGACGGTGCCCTTGGTGGAGTTGCGGTTGGAGTGGAGAGAAACTGTGACGGATTTACCACAAAATGTGGTGGTACGGAGGAGGGCTTTGGTCTGGGCTCGGGTTTGGGTTTTTATGACAAGAGTTCCGTTGGCAGGGGCTTCGATATCAGGATTGGCTAAGGAGCAGATGGAGAGGAGTTGTTTGGTCGGCCAGAAAACGTTAATACGGCGGAAGGAAACGGATTCCTCGACAGGCTTGACTACTATGTAAGAGCCAGCACTGTCGAGGTAGGGTTCGATGGGATCAGGGTTGGGATGGCGTGGTCTGGTTAGGGCGTGGGTCTGTGGCGTGGAGAGTGATGGTCTGGTCGGAATTGCGAGGCGAGGTCTTGGTACGAGCGGGGGTCGGTGAGGGACAAAGGGCTTCCATGGCGTCGTCCAAAGGAATTGTCTGGCGCGGGTCATCAACGGTGGTATCATGTGCAGAGTCCGGGGTCGCGCGATGGTCGTCAGGTGTGGTCAGTGGCGGAAATTCCGAGTCGGAGTCCGGTGGCGAGCTGGGGTCAGTATCCTTTTTCGTTTTTCCCATCGCGGGAAAAAAACCCTACCTAATACGTAATTAAAAGTAAACGAGACGGACAGCAGAAACACAGGGAACGGAAATACGACGACGAATAAATCCGCATGGGGTGACGGGTGTCACCCCCAGAAAAGAAAGAACGAAAAGGAGCGACGGGTGTCACCCCACGAAACAATGAAAAATTATAAACTGCTGTGACCGAGCAGTTAGTCACGCCAAAACTGGCACGGCGGAGTAATTCAGCAGGTGCTCTGGTATATAGTGAGCGTGATAGCACTGAATACTCCATGGTGCAGTTTCAGTTTCAGTTTTGTTGGGTTGGGCACTTCGGCCTGCTCAGGCCATTTCGTGCCGTGAATAGAATGGATGAAAATTTATGTTATGACAGTCAGTTTATAACTCTTGAAGTAAGTTGGTTTTTCGGAGAAAAGTGAAAAGTAGATTGATGAGGAAAGGGTGTGTATCTCCTAATAGTGTGGGTAGAGAAAAGGGGATGTTATGTGTACGGCAGTAGTTGGTAAGTGGTTTTCGATGTTCATGGTATTTTTGACAGTGTAGGAGAATGTGTGAAACGGTAAGATGAGTGTTGCATGATGGGCATGAAGGTCGTGGTGATGCAGTGTAAATATATCGATGGGTGAGAAAAGTGTGACCTATGCGGAGCCGTGATATAACTTTTTCTTCTTGTCTGTTTTTTGGTATGATGTGGTCCAGTTTTCGATGACAGGTTTGATGAGACGTAATTGTGTGTGGTTTGTGGTTTCAGTCCATTGTTTGGTCCAAAAATGTCGAATGTTTTGTCGTATTGTTGATTTGATGGCGTCAAAATGTGGTGGGATTTCTGTGATGTGTGGTAATTGTAATGATTGTTTGGCGAAATGATCTGCTTCCTCGTTTCCTGGGATGCCACAGTGACTGGGCACCCACAGGAAACGGACCTTCATGCCCATCAGATGAAGTGTTTCAAGTGTGTCATAAATGGAAATATGGCAATGGTGCGAAAAGGAAAGTGAAGAAAGAGATTGAAGAACAGATTTTGAGTCGGAACAAATGACGACATGGCGCATGGGGTGACAAATTGAACGGTTGCGGACATAGCGAAGGGCAGTGAGAATGGCGTGTAATTCGGCGATGAAAATGGAGGTCCCGTTTGGCAAGCGATGTTGTTGTGTGTATGTACCGGAAACAATGGCATTTCCTGTGCAATTTGCGTCTTTGGATCCGTCGGTGAAAACAAAAGGAACATGGTGATAACGAGAACGAAACTGGTGGAATTTTTGTTTGGCGTATTCTGGACAAAGCTGTGATTTTGGAGTGGTGGTGAGATAGAAAATATGTCTCTCGGCCATCTGCCACGGTGGTGTAGTTGGTGAAGAAAGAGCTGTAATATGTGGAATGTTGTATTGGAGTTGTGTAGAAAATGTTTTAATGCGTGAAGCTATGGTAAGCCCGGTTCGCTTTTCGGCAGGACCTAAATATTCGTGGTGTAGATTTGGGAGAATTTGTAAAGATGCGTGTGTGGGGTGGTGTTCTCGAAATTGAATTTTTGCGGCATATCTGAGTGTTTGTTCAATTCTTCGGAGACCTAATGGTGGAATTCCTGATTCGATTTGTAAAGAAGTAACGGGAGACGTGGTCATTGCACCGAGTGCTAAACGGATGAATTTATTTTGTATGGTGTCCAAAAGTTTCAAAGCGGAGGTACTGGCACCGGCGTAGACTAGCGACCCATATTCTATGATGGGAAGAACTAAGGATTTGTAGAGATGTAAAAGCGTATGACGATCGGCTCCGAATGAGGAAGAAGTAATACAGCGAAATAAATTGAGTCGGTGAAAACATTTGGTCTGAACGTGTTTGATGTGTTGATACATGGATAGCCTACGATCAAAAATAATGCCTAGAAATTTAAATGAATTTACAAAAGGTATGTTGTTGTTACCGAGGTGAAGCGGTGTGTCTGGGTTCGGGCAGGGTGTTGATTTGCTAAATATCACTGTTGCAGATTTTGGGGCCGAAAAAAGGAAGCCATACTTTAGGGACCATTCGTGTACTCGGTCAAGTGCGTTTTGTAATCTAATTAAACAATGTTCATAATTTTTGCCGGAACACCAAATCGCACTATCGTCCGCAAACAGCGAGTATGATAGATTGGCAGGCATGTTATCGAAAATATCATTAATGATGATGTTGAATAATACTGGTGAAATACAACTCCCCTGTGGTAATCCGTTCTGTAGAAAACGTGGATCGGAAATCGCTGACCTGCACCGGAGATGAAAATGACGGGAACCGGACAAAAATCCTATCAAATAATGAGCTAAATTTCCTTTGACGCCGAAGTGAAGAAGTTTGGAAATTAATGCCGGTTTGTATACCATATCATACGCTTTACTAATGTCTAAAAATACTGCAATGGTGTGTTCATGTTTTTTTTATAACCAAGGCGTATGTCAGTTTCTAATCGAATGAGATGATCTATTGTACTATGGCCATGACGAAAACCGCATTGAATTGGAGATAACAGATGATTTGTTTCTAAGTACCAGGTCAGTCTTTTTACAATCATACGTTCTAAAAGTTTTCCTAGACAACTGGTGAGAGCGATGGGTCGGAAATTGTTGGGGTTGCTGTGGTTTTTGCCGGGTTTTGGAATAGGGATGATGAGGGCTTCCTTCCAGGTTTCGGGGAAAGTATGGCCAGACCATAATGCATTAAATGTTTGTAAGATGCAATGTTTTGTGTCGTTGGATAAATGTCTGAAAAAGGAATAATGTAAATTGTCGGGACCTACAGAAGTATTACCGGCTGAGGAAATTGCAGTATCTAGTTCTGAAACTTGAAACGGGATATTGTATGTTTCAGTGTTGTCCGAATCGAATTGTGCCAAATCGGTGTGAAATGTGTGTTGTGCATTTTGTAGAAATTCCGGTCTGTAGTTGTTGTCAGAGCTATTGTGAGCCATGGTGTCCGCTATTGTATTTACTATTGTTTGTGGGTCTGTAATTGTGGTGTTTTGAATTTTGAGTGCCGGGAGTGATTTAAATGGAGTGCGTCCTGATAATCGGCGGATTAACTGCCAGATTTTGCTTAAAGGTGTTCGAGAGGTGAGTTGTTGTAAATATAGTGACCATGAACGGCGACGAGCTTCGCGAATGATGCGGCGTGTCTTCGCACGTTCATAATTACGGCTGATTAAATTTTGTTGGTCGGGATGGCGTAAATATTTTCTAAATGCTCTCTTTCTTGCGGCTATTGCTCGGGAAACTTCTATCGACCACCAGGGGACTGGTGTTCTTTTTGTGAAAGGTTTTGTTAGGGGAATAGCGGTGGAAGCTGCTTCGAGAAGTGTTTTGGTAACTTGGTTGATGTTTTCGACGGGAGAAATGTTGGGGTTGTATTGAATATGTGAAAGTTCCTGAAAAGTTGTCCAATCGGCCTTCGAAATTTTCCAGCGAGGGATAAAACTGGGTGTCGTATCTGCCGCAGTTGAAAATGTGGGTGTTAATTTAATGGGGTAATGATCGCTGTCATGAATATCAGTGTCTATGGTCCAATCATAATCATTGGCCAGAGTCGGAGAGCATATTGATAAATCAATAGCTGTTTCTGTATTATGTCCAAGGTGAAAAAAGGTTGGTTCTCCGGTGTTCAGTAATACTAAATTATGTCGGTCTAAAATTTGTTCAATGATGCGGCCACGAGTGTCTGTAAGTGTGCGTGTTCTATCCCACGCTGGGCTATGGGCATTAAAATCGCCAAGTAATATGAAAGGATTCTTGAATTGTGTTATGAGGTTGTCTAATTGTATCAAAATGTTTGTGTTATCTGTTTGTGGTGGAATATAAATGGAACATACATCCACATTCCTGCCATGCAAACGCAAAGTACAAGCTACGGCTTGTAAAGGTGAATTCAGTGTAATTTGTGTATGTGTAAAATCATTGTTGATGTACAGTGCTGTACCGCCACTGCGATGTGGTCCACGGACCTCATCGTGACCGTACAGGGAGTAATTGGAAAAATTTAAATTATATGTATCGGTGGGTAAGAACCAGGTTTCCTGAAGTGCGATGAGAATAGGTGTGAGAATACTAAAGAAAGCTTTCATTTCGGCCCATTTGGATATTAAACTACGGCAATTCCATTGTAAAAATACAGACATTGGGAGAAATATTATTGTTTGTGTGCACCTTTCGGTGCGTGCCTCATCCATGCGTGGAGGTCAGGCGGGCGTGTGGTTTGAGGTCGGACGGCTGCACCCGAGCCGTCCGGCTGGTCGGTGACCTTGGCGGCCGTCTCATGGCGGCCTGCCATTGCCGCAGGGGACGCCCGCCGGTTGGGAGTCGGTCGGGTCACGTGGTCGCCGGCTTGCACCGGGCGCCCCGGGTTCGGTCGGTGCGCCACCGAAGTGGCTCGCGTTTCCCCGGCAGCCGAATGGCTGCGGGGTCTGGAATTCCTTGCGGAATTTGTTGGCGTTTGCTTGGTCGGAATGGTCTGTGTGTTTTGAGCCAGGGTGGTTTGTGTAGGTGTGGTGAGTGGTGCAAGTTTTTTTTAGTGGAGCTAGACCGGGAATTATGTCGGTTTGTATCGAAGTGGAAGTGGTGTTGACGCGAGGGGTGGGTGGAGCAATGCTGATCGCCTGTGCGTACGTTTCGGTGGAGGGGGAGGTGGCCTCGACATACCGCCGGGCCTGGGGGTAGGACACCCCGGTCGTGGCCTTGACGGCGCACACTTCCTTCTCTTTGCGCCAAACTGGGCATTGATTGGAAGTGGTGAGGTGATCGGAAGTGTTACAACTGAGGCGGTGGGCAGGCTTGGAGCAGGTGGAATCTGGATGTGGTGGTTCTCCGCACTTAGGGCATCTGGCGGTTTGGCGACACGTCTTACTGCCATGCCCGAATCGCTGGCAATTAAAACAGCGGAGAGGATTTGGAATAAATACGCGGACTTGGAATCGGATGTAGCCGGCGAGGAGGGTCTTGGGAAGAATTGTAGAGTTGAAGGTAAGGACAAGGAGGCTTTTATCGCGTTTCTGGCCGTCTTTAAATGAGGTAATGCGGTGGACGTGGGTCACCCCCTCCGGCCTGAGCTCCGTCTGGATGTCCGCTGGATGTCCGCTTCAGTCATGAAGCGGAGCTCCGGCGCGAAGACGGTGCCCTTGGTGGTGTTGCGGTTGGAATGGAGAGTGATGGTGACGGATTTTCCACAAAATGTGGTGGTGCGGAGGAGGGCTTTGGTTTGGGCTCGGGATTGGGTTTTAATGACCAAGGTTCCGTTGGCAGGGGCTTCAATGTCGGGATTGGCTTGGGAGCAGATGGCAAGGAGTTGTTTAGTCGGCCAGAAAACGTTGATACGGCGGAAGGAAACGGATTCCTCGACAGGCTTGACTACAATGTAAGAGACCACTTGAACCACTGTCGAGGTAGGGTTCAATGGGCTGGATGGGTTCAGGTTGGGAGGGCGTGGTCTGGTTCGAGCGTGGGTCAGCGGCGTGAAGAGTGATGGTCTGGTCTGGATTGCGAGGCGAGGTCGTAGTCTTGGGACGAGCAGGGTTCGGCGAGGTGCAAAGGGCTTCCATGGCGTCATCAAAGGGAATTGTCCGGCGCGGGTCATCAATGGTCGAATTCAGTGAGGGAACATCAGAGGCCAAGTCCGTGTTCGTGCGATGGTCGTCGGGTGTGGTCAGCGGAGGAAATTCCGAATCAGAGTCCGGTGGCGAGCTGGGGTCGGTGCCTTTCTTCCTCTTTTTCCCCATCACGGGGAAAAACACCCTTCCAAACGAAATCTAAATAAACACGCAGAACAAAGGGAGCGAAAATACGACGACGACGAAAACGGGTGGGGTGACGGGTGTCACCCCACTAGAAAAGAAATGAGAAAAGAGCGACGGGTGTCGCCCCACGAAAATGAAAAATAGGAAAACTGCAATAACAAGCAGTAAGAAAGCAGCGGAGTGATCAGCGGGCTCTGGACCAACCTATAGACGAGTTGAAGGTGTAGAGTGGTCTAGAAGTTGGTGGTGAAGAGTAGCAAGAAGTCGGAAATGAAGATGTCGAGTTGATGGCAGGCTGGTCTTGCGAGATATGTCCACGATAGCTGGTAGCACGATCCACGTAGCACGATGCGTATGTTGTCCCGCGTATGTGGCGGGGAAAATTGCGTGTTCCAAATGATAAATGAATGTACAAAGGGAAAGGAAATGTTAGATCTGGTACTTACAAATGTGGATAATTTTGGGTAAATTTGTGTTTTAAAGTGTCTTATGAATTCTTGGAATTTAGATTTCCAATATGTTATGTTGATGAATGCGACTCAGATTATGGAGCCAATTATTTTATGTGCAAAATCAGCTTGTGTTTGCCACTTTTCAGCTTGTGACCAAAATAACACCAATAAGGGACTGAGTTCGGTAGCATAGCATACACTGTAATGCCTTCAAATATAAAAATCAACATAACCTTGCCCTTGGACACAAAAATCCAAGGAACAAAAGTTGTAAAATTTGAGATTTTCTTCAATTTTTTAAACTAAAACAAACAAAAGAACACCAACCTAACCAAACCTGCTTTGGAATGAAAACAATTACAAAAATAAGTGAACTAAGAATAAAAATGTGCAACTTATAAAAGCTAGCCTAACATCCCACATTTGCTCATTTTATAGAAGAAAATATATGTAAAACTTGTCTTGTGAGCACAATAATATAACATTTTGTACAGGACAGGTGCATAGGAGTTCTGGGGAGATAGCAATCATCACACAATTATTATTTTCCGAAATGTTGGTAGCATAGGATACAACAGGGCATATTCTAAACTTTGCTAGAGGGATTTATGACAAAAGTATTAAGCTTTCTTTTTGGTAAATCATGCAAGTTTAGAGTTCTTTAGAAAACACTGTCATTATCAGTGAAATTATTTGGCCAAATTGTTCTACTGTTTGCCAGCTTCAAGAGAATGAAAATTACAAAAAACAAGTGCAGAATACAATAGATATGGTATTATTGTTCCAGTAAATGTAAAATTATCATGTGATTATAACATTATATTACGTTATGAGGCGGAAAATGGTTTTACGGAACTGCCTATCTTCACATATCCTTCTCCATTACGCAAATATGTGTATTCATCACCAGCCTGCAATTTTCCTGTCGTGGCGGTTTATGCGGTTGCTGTTGGAAGTGCGCTCGTCTGGAGTTGTTGGTTTTCTTTTAAGCACTGATCACGTTGAATTGCCATGTGTGCGTACATATCGTACGTAAAAGATAATGTGAGAAATGCTACATATATGTAACAAAGTTGGTTTTGGGGCATCTAAATCCAAGCCATTCCCCCACCCCCACGCCTGGCGCCAAGTTTCCAGGTACATACCTGTCGCCCGCCTATCTAGACGAGTGAAGTCACCGCTCGTAGCCGGCTGACCCCCTCCCCTTCCCTGACACCCCGCCGCCCCGGCCGCAGCGTCGAAACCGTCAGCCGACCGCTGACCACCCCTCCTCTCCAGCATCCCCGCGCCGCCGTGCCTCTGCAGATGTGACCTCGATACCTGAGCGGCGTGCCAGCCCCCCCCCCCCCCCCCCCCAACCCCCGCCCCCCCCCCCGGGGGAGATATATTATGGAACCTATGGACAGTGTCTATGATATCTATCCATATATATATATATATGTGTGTCAACGCTGTTAGGTTCGTCGTGAAATGCTGCGTCGTGTGCGTAGACCGACGCGGGCCTGGAAAAAAGGGCCCTCTTAATTCTTTTTCCCCCGGTGTGTGTGTGTGTGTGTGTGTGTGCGCGCCTGCTGTTGCTTGTGTGTGTGTGTGCGTGTGCGTGTGCGTGTGCGTGTGCGTGTGCGTGCGCGTGCGTGTGCGTGTGCGTGTGCGCGTGCGCGTGCGTCGTGTGTGTGTGTGCATATATATGTGCATGTAAAGATGAGCGCTGTAAGATCAATTCAGTCGATGTGCCCCTCAGCCCAAATAATGAAGTAAGGGAGACAAATTTAAAAATGGCATAGCATAATTGTATCATGCTATGCCATTTTCAGTGACAACATTTCATTTACATACGATTTCCCTTGCTCACTTGGTCAAAATATAACATTGAAGTGAGTAAATGACATCAACTCATGGGCATTGCATTAATGTTACGTGTGTACAACTATATTAGAGTAGCATCTGTTTCATATGATCAGCTTCTAGATAAAGTTAGCCAAATAAAGGACTAAATGGAAAATGTTTTGGTCTGTTGTGGCTCAGTGCATCAACAACTTGTTATGTGCATGTTTTCATGCCAGTATTGATGCATATCAGTTAGACGCATTGTTCGTTGCAGCTGGGACGCGTTTGACCAGAAACAAGGCGGACGCTAGACGAGAGGTATGACATACATGGTGCATTTGAGGTGTATTCCACATTAAAATGCTTCTTGACACCATATCGTAAAGACATGCGTTTGTAGTGTGTGCTATCAAGTCACGCTGTCTGATATCACACCCAAGAAAGGCGTCTCATTACATGACTATCAGCTACCGATTACAGGTAAGGATTAATTTATCTTATTTTTGTTACGATACCATATAAATTCTTCAATTTGATAATTGTTCACATGGTCAATATATATCCACTAGCAGTCCCTGCGTCATTAAGTCCAAGTAATCGATCACAATTGGTAAGAACATTTTCAGCATTCAATTTCAGCATTGCGTGTACCACCGAAAGTTCTTCATGTGTTCACGGTTCTTGTTTCCCGACTGTTCCACACTGAACCTTCAGAGATCGAAGATGACGTGCCGCGGTCCCCTAGCTGCGGTGGGGTATGTGAGCGCAAATAATTGTCACTGATATTGTGTTCATATATCTTGGAAATTCTGGGTCTGATGTACCCGATTTACTCCAAACACTGACACCCATGCGTAAGCCATGGTCAACATTTACAGTGACGCCAGTGGAGATGTGAAGAAAAGCATGTGCATACTGGACAATTTAGCCTAAGGCGGGAAGCATGCCTTGTCCGGGATGTTTCGCATCCAGATATAATCTGGGTAAAATGTTTCCATTCCTTTTCCGCTCCAAAGCCTTCAATGGAGTTGTTTGAAAATTACTGCTAACTTATTGTTGCTTAATAATTATGCCCAAAAGTGACGTCAACGTATAAAGCGGTTTTTTGTCTTGTCAGAACAGAATCATCCTCTCCGGATTGAAATACCCCAACGTTTTCCTCTACACATCCAGAATTCAACACAAATCCAGCCGTTATCTGTCCATGTTTAGACCTCACTGGCATGGAATGTGTATGTGAATTGGAGATGCCGAGCTCGCCCCGACACATGCCGACAGCGGACCGACATCGGCATGCTTACTGGGATGTCCCCCTCCCCAATTTCTGAAAAGTGGCGATTTGTCCCCCTCAATTTATTTCGTGTCCCAAAATCCTCAGCTACCTGAGTATGATCGCCGCAAAATTATACTTCATCATTTATAAAGTGAGAATATCTATGCAAGAGAATCACCCAGAATACTAAAAGCCGATCTAGCCAATCAACGGGCTTCACAAGCTATCTGTCGTCACAAAATATCAGAATGGTAAATCAGCAAACGTTAGAAATTCTGCTTTCGGGCCGTTCTCGAATAACATGAGCCTTCACCCAGTATCATGAGCTTTTGGTGGGCCGGACTCCTCATTAAGAAAATCCCGGTTGCGCCCTTGGTTATGCTTGCTGTCTTGGTTCATGGAATGCAATGTATTGGTTCCGTCGGTCACAGCCGTTGCTGGTTGTGACCGACTGTTGGTGTTGCTCCCTGGTTCAGCGGCGGCCATCGGTTTCGAGGTGCCAAACCGACCATTTCTCTTGTCTCCCACCCTTGTTTACTTTGATTTCTGCACCACAGCTACATAGTTAGTTGCTGTGGCTTCCGTGAGTTTTTCACACCTACTCCGAGTAGTACTGAATGCGTTGCCCTGGACTTCCCGCAGTGGGTCTTACTTCTGACCAGTCTAAAGCAGGTCATTTCCGTTTCTTGAGCATTGCTCGTTTCTCCTGATGCACACAAGACCGTTGGAGTGCGAAACTGAAATATCTAACTTTCAGGGGTCTGCTGATCCCGTCAACGAAAGACATACTTCCCACCTGTTCGCCCCGGTTCCCCAGCCACTGATCTCATCACTTACTCACTCCTCTGGCACGTGCAGCACCCTTCCTCCGTCCTCCACGCAGTGACTCCCTCCCTCTGGAACCGTCGCCCGCCCACGCCGCGCCAAATCCGGCGCGCTCTTGGCCGCCGTCGGCTTCGTAATCAGCGGCGTGCACACGTCGACGGACGGTTTGAAACGTCGGAATCGACGGCCGTCGGTGAGTCAGAGAGGAACGCTCTGGTGGTGGCCGACGGGCCGATATAGCGGCGGTGCGGGCCGGCTGCTCACCCAGTCAGCGGGGCGGAGCGCGCGCCGGCCACTGTCGCAGCCAGCACAGGTGAGATTCGGCACACTGCTCGGCTCGACTGCGGTTGACTGCTCACCGCGTATGCAGCAGCTTTGTTTGACACTTTCCAGCGTGGGCAGCTATTTTATTCTGCCTGAGCTGTAGATGGATACGTTTTGTTCGATCTTCTGAGCTGTAGGCGAAATAACAATCACTGAATCATCGGTATAGCACAATGTTATTTAATGTGTTGTTCGCATATTTTAGGAGGTTTTTCTACTCCGTATAATCTCGTCAGCCCATTACTTGGTAGGAAGTCATAACGTGGCACCTGAACATGTCGACATCATGACGTGTGGCAGGCAATGTAGAGACGTCTCACGATGCACATAAAGTGGCAAGTACAACTGTTGGTGCAAAGACACAGCTTGAGTTGCTTATTGATACGCGTTTGCCTTGCGTAAAGCCAAAATCGGTATTGGTACCTTTTTTAAGCGATGGAAGCCTTACGTTTATTCTTGGGATTGTATTGATCTATTTGGTTCATATCGTGCTCCTAGCCAACAAGTATTCAACCATGACACTTTATTGTTTAGGTCACTCATTAAGAAAATGTATGGAAATGCACCTAAGTGTGTGTGCTCGAAATGCATTCAGCTATGACGAACACAAATGTGACTTTCATACTATCACTATGGCAACGAGTGTGCGTCCTGATGAGTTTATAAATACAATCAGTACCTTTGGAATCAGTCCCTCGTTTGAAATAGTCTGTGCTCTAGAAAACCATCGGCAATCTCCGATTCTCTTATTCACTGCTTTGCGATCAACTTAATAATATTTGTTAACATTCGTCAGGCCGGGCAGAGGAGGACGGACTCAAGAGAGACCCCCTCTCTCAGGCTTTTTTCGGAACAACAGTGTAGTGAGCAAATACGGAGGCACGAAACCTGCAGTACCTTTTTATGCATTTTTTGTATATCTCGTGCAAAATTCAGGTCAAGGTCATCAAGAGTCATTGAACTTGGACGAGTCACAAAGAGTAATACTCCCAAATATTTAAAGCGTCACCATTTGGAATAGTTACAACATATCAACAGCAAACTAAAACATCATGCTGTTCTTTCAGCAAGACGAACAATGTGCTGTGTCGAAATTATGATTAAGTGTAGAGTTTACCTGAGGTCAGGTCAATGCCAGGATTTTTACGGTATTGTGTGCGGAATATTGAATTAGTGATAATTGCTACGCCGAAGATGATAAATAGCATGTGCCTATCAAGCATTCTGGTTTAAACATGTATCAAAGGTCAATGACATAACGTCCGGTAACAACTATTATGTATGTTCTACATGATGCCATCTTATACAGAATGTTGCTGTTCCTGGTGAAATCATGCCTGAATTCGGTTTCAGTCACCGCCTTATAATTTTCGTATATCAGCAAATGCTCACATTTTGCTTGAATGGCTGTGTTCAGAGGGCCCGAGACATTTATGTTCATATCTTCCAGGTTATTCCCTAATATCAAGGCCATGTAACTGAGTTAAGCCATTATGATCTTTAAGAACCTCAGCGCAGCTGAAATGAAGAAATAAGCTGTGATTGAGCCCTATGCTATATTGGTTTTCGAATTATTTTTCCCTGTGCCTCAAATATGCATAGTTGGGAAGCTCGTTTTGAAGTATAATTCTGACCCGACCTGACCTACTTTGTCTTAACTTTTTTACTATGATCGATATAAATACATTTATCGATGTTCATTTTAATACAAAATGCCGAATGAGAACCACCTCTGCCTTTTTGCTACCAATTCCCAGCAATTGAAGTCGAGGTCCGTATTTTAACGTATTATGACCTCTGGCGACCTCATTACCGGTACGAATGTAAATGTAGGATACGCTCCAGTCTCTCCATGGCCAGCAGTTTCCAATGGTAGCATGCATTATATCCTAGCTCACGAAGGTCGCAAGTTAGTGTCGGGGCTGGGGTATTCAGGCGCACCCTCCCCTCCCCCCGTCGGCCAGGTGACTGTGGATGTGTCGTCTTATCCGTCGATGGTTAATTGCTACGATTCAAAACCAAAGTTGATGATGACTTTCTAGTGAATTATAAATGCACTTTATATCGATTCATGAAGGAAGTCAGCTACAACTAAATGTTGTTTTTTCCTAAAACCGTTTTTCACCGCATGATAAATGTACTTAAAGCAGCTTAATTGCTTCAGCTGTGAAGCAATTCATGCCTTCTCACATGCCCAGAAGCCGAACCTCACCACAGTGTCTTGGAATTTTTGGCTAGTTAGCCGTCAGTAGACAGCTCACTCAGGACGGCGGGGGTCAGCCATACGCGTGAGCGATTTCTCAAGGAAGGCAGTGTGTAGCCATAGTTCGGCCATTGTCAGTAGACAGCGTGAGCGATGTCTCAAGGAAGGCAGTGGGTAGCCAAATTATTGAGCAGTTTCTTTTGCTCGTGCTCTGCAAATGCATTGGTGTTCCACTGATCCGGACATACTTCTTCGCTTATAAGATCGCTTCTGAGCGTGTTTATCCAGCGCTTAAGAATTTAGTAGGTGATGTAGCGATGCGCATAACTTCAAGCTTCAGCAGACAAACAGAAAGTCGATAATTTTATTAGGCATCATTGTGTATTGCATTGCATATTGATCACTGCAAGATAATCTACACAAGCAGATGAAATCTAGGTAAATGTCATCACGATATGCACATAGATATAAATATTTACCTGTAAACACACATTTACACATATATATGTACAAGCATGCATGCATACTTATATCAATGCATAATTCATATCAATGCATAAGCACACGCAAGCACATGTAAGCACTTATAAATACTAACAAATTCATGGGTCTTTGGAATGTAATTATTTCAAATCAGACTTAATAAAGTACGGCATAAATGGTCCAAAATACATCATAAAATACGGCGAGTGTTTTTCAGGCAAATTTTCACGTAGAAGCTAATATCTAACATAAATGTTACCTGAAATATTTGAATTCCGTCGGGAAAAATATAGTATCTGTCAGTACGGGCTTGTGACGCTGCATGGGCTTCTGAGGACTAGCATTGTCCTGACCAACACTACCGCTCCTTCCCGTCGTGTGTCGCCCATGTCGCCCATGTCGCCCATGTCGCCCATGTCGACCGGGCCTCCCGGCTGACATGCGTTCTCGTCACGTCGCAGCTCTACCATGTCGGTGCCCATGTACTTCGACGACCCGTTCTTCGACGACGCGCTGCGTGACTGGGGCAGTCACGCGCCGCACCGGTCGCCTCGAATGGTCGACCAGCACTTCGGCATGGGCGTCCCCAGCCGGCACACATTCGACATCGACGACTACCTGCCGGCGCGCCGCCAGAGGAGATACGTCACCCGTCAGCCTGTCGTGCTGCACAGGTACGTCAGCCTGTAGTGTTGGACAGGCATGTCAGCTTGTGGTGTTGGTTAGGTGCATCAGCCTATGGTGTTGGACAGGCACGTCAGCTCGTGCTGTTGATCAGGTATGTCAGCCTGTGGCGCTGGTCATGTGCGTCAGCCTGTGGTGCTGTACAGGTACGTCAGCCGGTGGTGTTGCACAGACACGTCAGCCTGTGGTGTTAGACATGTACCTGTAGTGTTGCACAGGTACGTCGGCCTGTGGTCCTGCACAGGTACGTCAGCCTGTGGCGCTACACAGGCGCGTCAGCCGTCGGTGTTGGAAAGGCATGCCAGCTTGTGGTGTTAGATAGGTACGTCAGCCTGTAGTGCTGGACAGGTGCATCAGCCGTCGGTGTTGGACGGGTACATCAGAGTTTGTGGTGTTAGACAGGTACATCAGAGCTTCTGGTGTTGGATATAAATTTCAGTGAATGGGATGACTTTGGAATCTGGCGAGGCAGCTGATTTTAACGGTTTCCTGTTATGTGAGACAACGCAGAACTATATTGATGCCGCTGAAAATACTACAACCGTCAAGTAGGTGAGGAACTTTTTTCAACAGTGTATCATGCATTTCACAGATTTATTGATTTATTGATATATTTTCGAGATTCTTTCGTGCGCCACTTGTTAAAAGTAAATCGTAGTACTGAAAATTGAAAGGCAGTCGAAATTGTGCTCGACTTATAATTACCGAATATAACACCACATGTCGATTTTTAGTTTTTGAAATCTCTCATCATTTACATGATGACCTGCTGATATTTGAGCTGTCAGTCGTTTACCGGAAAGGTCCTCACTCTTCTAACGCACACCCGTATGTGGTATTCCTACTCTTCTAACTCACACCCGTCAGTAGTGTTCTCACTCTTCTCTCTCACGCCCGTCAGTAGTGTTCTCATTCTTCTAGCTCACACCCGTCAGTAGGGTTTTCACCCTTGTAACGCACACCCATCTGTAGTGTTCTCACTTCTAACGCACACCCGTCGGTGCGTGCAGGCAGAACTCGGGCACATCTGAGATCGTCAACCACAAGGACCGGGTCGAGATGAAGCTGGACGTGCAGCACTTCACTCCGGATGATCTGAAAGTCAGTACCGTGATAGCAGCGATGCATTGCACATTTGCTCATGCATATAAAGTCATTCAGAGACGACGCACTTTGTTCATCTGGTGTTAGACAGCCGCGGCGGTGATCGGTGGCCGCTTCGATGGAGCTCCTGTCCGTTTGTATGTCCATAAGAATGACAACTATACAATAAATAATTAAGCAAGATAGGATGCCGGTATACCGGCAATGTCGCTCTCCATATAGAGGGCGCCATTGGGGGGGCCGCTGGACGAGTGAGGGCAAGGGACGGGCTTTGCAACTTTGCAATGAGGGCAAGGGACGGGCTTTGCAACTTCCGTGCCGCAGACGCAGTATTGGGCATCGCACTCGGCGACGAGGAGCTGCGCTATCTCGGCAGCCGGTGACGGTATGTACCTTACTGCGGCCATTTGGCAGCCGGTGGTGGTATGTACCTTACTGCGGCCAGTTGGCAGCCGGTGACGGCATGTACCTTACTGCGGCCATTTGGCAGCCGGTGGTGGTATGTACCTTACTGCGGCCAGTTGGCAGCCGGTGGTGGTATGTACCTTACTGCGGCCAGTTGGCAGCCGGTGATGGTATGTACCTTACTGCGGCCATTTCACAGCCGGTGATGGTATGTACCTTACTGCGGCCATTTGGCAGCCGGTGGTGGTATGTACCTTACTGCGGCCATTTGACAGCCGGTGACGGTATGTACCTTACTGCGGCCATTTCACAGCCGGTGATGGTATGTACCTTACTGCGGCCATTTGGCAGCCGGTGGTGGTATGTACCTTACTGCGGCCAGTTGGCAGCCGGTGATGGATGTACCTTACTGCGGCCATTTGACAGCCGGTGACGGTATGTACCTTACTGCGGCCAGTTGGCAGCCGGTGACGGCATGTACCTTACTGCGGCCATTTGGCAGCCGGTGGTGGTATGTACCTTACTGCGGCCATTTGACAGCCGGTGATGGTATGTACCTTACTGCGGCCAGTTGGCAGCCGGTGACGGCATGTACCTTACTGCGGCCATTTGGCAGCCGGTGGTGGTATGTACCTTACTGCGGCCAGTTGGCAGCCGGTGATGGATGTACCTTACTGCGGCCATTTCACAGCCGGTGATGGTATGTACCTTACTGCGGCCATTTGGCAGCCGGTGGTGGTATGTACCTTACTGCGGCCATTTGACAGCCGGTGACGGTATGTACCTTACTGCGGCCATTTGACAGCCGGTGACGGTATGTACCTTACTGCGGCCAGTTGGCAGCCGGTGACGGCATGTACCTTACTGCGGCCATTTGGCAGCCGGTGATGGTATGTACCTTACTGCGGCCATTTGACAGCCGGTGATGGTATGTACCTTACTGCGGCCAGTTGGCAGCCGGTGATGGCATGCATTTTACTGCGACAAATTGGCAGCCGATGACGCCATGTGCCATCAGAGGTGAAAAAAGTGTCCAGCTTGTCACCTACAGAATATCGAATACCACTAGGCTGTCATAAGTTGATGGCTTACAGTAAGACCCGCACGCATGTGTGCGAGCGCGAAATATCGACGATGATGCTGAAATGGAACAAATAAGAATGCTTTAGTCTAACAACAGGTTAGGCTAGCTTTTATTGTGAAAATTGCTCATTTTATTTCAGACAAAAATAGGATTTTTTTTCTTTGAGAAAAAAGTATGGCCAGGTTGGGTTTCTTAACATGTTTTATTACTGAACACATAAATTGTGCATATATTGAAGAAACAAGTTGAAAGGAGGTGGGGTGAAACAGGCTAGGCTATTTAAGGTATTCAAAATATAATTTATTTAAGGTATTCCGAGAACCAGACCCAATCGTGAAAAATGCTTTAAAAAAACGTCGCTTCTGCTTTCCACACCGCCCTCGCGTGCGCGTGGCGCGTGACTCGGAAACGGTTGTCACGGCGATGTTGACAATTGTCGTGGCAACACTGAGGTGTTGGTTTGGTGTCGATCGGTCCATTGGTTGTCGAGATATGGCGGTCTGAATGGGGCCGATGGGGAGCGCTAAAATTGGTGATTTTCAGAACGAAAAATATCAGTTTTACATGCTATTCATATAGGCGTGTGTGTGTGTGTGTGTGAATTTGGCCAGCCTGCCACCGTGTGGTGATGTCGGCTGTTTCCGGTTGTTGGTTTTGGTGGAAGTGGTATAAATGGGTGAGGGGTATGGTAGGAGGATTAGTCGAGGGGTGGAAGAGGGTGTTGATTGGTTGAGCAGAGTCGAAGTAGATTTTTGTAGTGTAGAGTAGAGCTGAGTAGAGTAGAGTTGAGTAGAGTTGGGTTGAGCGGAAGTATAGTAGAGATGGTTGGAGTCCGAAGATGTTGCGGTTGAGAAGAGTCGCCAGTCCGGACGGTGCCAGATTGGGGTACGGGGTGTAGTGGGGGGTTTGGGGTTGGGTCTTCGCCTTGGTTGAAACATTGCAAGAACATTTGGTATTGGGGTGTATTTTTGTTTTTCTTTCGTTGTCCTTTAATCAGCGTCATGTTTATCGTTTTTTTTTTTTTTTTTTTTTTTGGGGGCTATTTTGTTCATTTTTTCATTTTTTTGGAACATCTTTTTGTTTTCGTTCCATCTTTTGTTTTGTTTTTGTTTGTTTTTTGTCGTTTTCTTTTTTCCCTTTTTTCACAGTTGTTCTAGTATGCGTGTGATAGAGAGAAAGTGGAAGACATGTTCGTGTAGTGCTGGATGGTCGTCGTTGAGGAGAGTAGTGAGGTTTAGTGGGATGTTGTGTGTGGCGCAATAGTTGGTGATATGTTGTCTTTGGTGGTTGTATTTGGTGCAGTAAATGAGTATGTGTTTGATTGTGAGTATTCGGTGACATGTTGTGCATTGTGGTCGCTGTTGTCGTAGAATGAGGTAGGAGTGTGTGAGTGCTGTGTGTCCTGTTCGTATGCGTGTTAGTGTACGTTCTTTTTGTCTGGTGTGTTGGTTGATGGAGTGCCATTGTTCGTGTTTGGGGTGTATTTCGTGGAGTTGTGTTATTGTTGTGTCCCACGTTTGTTGTATGTGTTTGTTGAGTGCTTGGCGGATTGTGGGGTAGTAATCGGATTTTGAGTATGGGCATTGCGTGGTTTGTTGTAGTGTTGTGGCTAGGTTTGCTTCTGTGTCTGCGTGTTCGTTACCGTGTATGTTTGTGTGGCTTGGGATCCAGAGAAGTAGTGGGCGTTGTTGGATGTTTAGTTTGTTATGTATGTAAAGTATTTTGGGAATGAGTGGGTGTTTGAATGTGGTGTATGGTGTTATGCTTTGTAGTGCTGATTTTGCGTCTGTTGCTATGATATTGTGTTGCATTTGTGTGTTATAGATGGTGGAGTATGCCGAGAAGATTGCGTAGAGTTCTGCTGTGTATGTGGATGCTGTGTCGTGCAGACGGGCACGTAAGATGACTCGGGGCGGTGCTGTATTTGTATACAGCACCGCCGCTGTGCCCGTCTGCTGTGTATGTGATTTGGAGCCGTCTGTGTAAATGATGTTGTGATTTGCATATTGTGATGTGAATTGTAGGAAAAGTTGTTGAATTTCTGCGTCTGTGTATGTGTGTTTCGGTTTGTCTATGAGGAAGTGTGTTGTGGGAGCTTGGTGTTTCCACCATGCTGTGGGTGGTGGGAGGGGTTGTGTTGTGGGGAGTGTGATTTGTAGTCTATTTGCGTGTTGGTGTATGCGAGTTCCTATCGTGGTTCTGAGTCGTGGTGCGTTCATGAGTATGTGTCTGCGTTTGGTGCGGATTTTGAGTGCTTCAGTGCATGGGTGGTGTTTGACTAGTTGTGTTTTGTAATGATATCTAAGTAGTGCTTCAGTGCGTCTGTGTTTGAGTTCTGGTATGTGGTTGTAGATGTGCAGTGCGAGATAAGGTGTAGTGATGTATGCTCCAGTGGCTATTTTGAGGCATTGGTGTTGTAGTGTGTCTAGTAGGTGGATGTTTGATTTAGCTGCATTTTCGAAGAGTGGGGATCCGTATTCCAAAATTGGCCGAATGATTGATTTGTAGAGAGTTAGAAGTGTGTTTCGATCGGATCCCCAGTTTGTGCCAGAAAGTGCTCGTAGTAGGTTGATTCGTTTTGATGCGCGTTTGTGGATGTCTAAGATGTGTAACCGAAAGGTGAGTAGTCGGTCAAATGTGATGCCGAGAAATTTCGCACTGGTGACAAATGGTATGGGTGTCTGGTCTATTTTTAGTGGTTGTTCATCTGTGTGTTTGTGGTAACCGAAGAACATACATTTAGATTTGTGTGGTGCGATATGTAGATTTAGTAGGGCGAGTCTGTTGTGTAGTTCTGTTAGTGTCTTCTGTAGTATTGCTAGTGCGTGGTTTGGCAATTTTTGTGAAGTCCAGATTACAATGTCGTCTGCGTATATTGCAATTTTGGCCGGAAGGTTGTCGGTGATGACTGAATTTAGACCTAAAATAAAGAGAAGGGGGCTAAGAACCGAACCTTGCATTAGGCCGGTTGTGGGGAATTTAGTGTCTGAAGTGTGTTGTCCTATTTTTACTTGGAAAGAGCGGTTTAGTAGATAGAAATGAAGGTAGTGTATAAGTCTGCCCTGTATGTCTATGTTGTGTAAGTGTTCTAGGAGTGCTGTGATGCTGATCGTGTCATATGCTTGTTTGAGATCCAGGAAGACGGCGACGGTGGAGCATTTCCTGGCCGCCGCTTCCTGGATGTGTGTGGTGAGATAGGTGAGGTTGTCTAGACATGAGCGATTAGGAAGAAAGCCTGATTGTATAGGAGAGATTAGTTTTTGTGTTTGAATAATGTAGAGGAGGCGTTTTTTGACAAGGCGTTCAAAGAGTTTGTGGAGACAGCTGGTTAGTGCGATAGGGCGGTAGGAGTCGCATAGGGTTAGGTCTGTGTTTTGTTTTGGGATAGGAATGAGCAGAGCGTGTAGCCAAGATTGTGGGTATGTATGTGTTGTCCATGCGGTGTTGTAGGTGTCCAGTAGTGTTTGTAGTGCTTGTGTTGGTAGGTGTTTGAAGAATGAATAGTGTATGTTGTCTGGTCCTACGCTTGTGTTTCCTGTTTGTGTGATTGCTATTTGTAATTCTGTGAGTGTGAACCTAGTGTTGTAAAGGTGTGGCCGTGTGTGTCTGATTGGTGGTGGGGGGTGTTGTGCGAGTGTGGATGACCTAATGTGATAGTTGTGTGCGAAAATGTTTGCTATTCTTTGTGGGTCTGTGGTGGTGACGTTGTTGTGTATGAGTGTGATGGCTTTGGCTTGTGGTCTTTGTCGATGTTGGAATGTTCCAAGAAGTGTCCAAATTTCGCCGAGAGGAGTGAATCTGTTAAATTGGGTGCAAAATTTATTCCAGGACGTTTTTTTGGCATTTCTAATGGTTCTTTTGCAGGCTGCTCTGAGTTGTTTGTATACTGTGAGTGTTTCTGGTGTGCGGTGTCTTTCGTGTCTGTGTCGTGCGTGGTTCCTCGCGCGGACTGCCCGGTGGCATTCGTCGCTCCACCAGGGTGCCGCGCGAGGTTTGTGTTGATGGCGTGGTTTTGTCTGTGGTATGTGTTGGTGTGCTGTGGTGATGAGGATGTCTGCAAATTGTTCTGGTGTGAGGTGTGGGTTGTGTGCTGTTTGTGCTGCCATAGATTCTGAAAAGGGTGTCCAGGATGCTTTTTTGAGGTTCCATCGGCCCGTGGGTGGATGCGGTGGGCCGATGGTCGGGATTTGGTTAAAGGTGATGGTTATGGGTGCGTGGTCACTGAATTGAGGATCGGGGTCGGATGTCCATGATAGGGTAAGGGCTATGCGTGAGGATGCCAGGGTTACGTCAGGGGTAGTGGGGAGGGTGTGGCTAATTGGGACGAGGTATGTTGGTGATCCGGTGTTGAGTACTGTGAGGTTATGTTGTGTAGCCAGTGTGATGAGTGTGAGTGCTCTGTGATCGGGTCGTGTTGTGCGGGTGTCCCATAGTGGGTGGTGCGAGTTGAAGTCTCCTGTGACTATGACGGGTGTGTGAATTTGATCGAGTGCCTTGTTTAATTCCGAAAGGGTTTCTGTGGTTCGCGAGGGGGGATCGTATATGTTGATGAGTGTGTAAGCTGTGTTGTGTAGGTGGATTTCCGTGAGTAATATGTCTGCTGTGGTGTTGAATGGTATCAGGCGGTGCGGTGTTGTATTCCTAATGTATGTGCATACTCCGCCTGATCTGTATGTGTGTGTGTTGTGTGTGTCTTGTCTGTGTAGCGTGTAGTGAGGGATGTTGAATTGATACGGGTCATGGGGTTTGAAGTGTGTTTCCTGTATGCATAGTGCAGTGTGGTGTGTTTGTAATGCGTAGTGTTTGAATTCTGGCCAGTGTCTAATGAGTCCGTGAGTGTTCCATTGTAGTATTGTGTTCATTGTCTGTGGGTGTTGGCACGCGTGAGTGGTCTTTTGGGGAGTGTTTTTTGGTGGTGCTTTTCGTGGGCCTATGAGGTACTTGTGGTTGGTAGGGGGGTGGTGTTGGGGTGCAGGGGACTGACGTCTGAGTCGGTGTTGATGCGCTCGGTGTCTGTCTGTTCAGACCCCGTGTCTGTGTGCGAGTGCTGTGTCAGTGATGTGTCCGTTGTGTGTGAAGTGAGTGAGGCCTGAGGGGATGTTGAGGTTCCTGGTTGTTAGGGTGGTGGCGGTGGTGGTGGGTGGCAGGGTGGGGTGGGTGCTGATAGGCGAGTTGGGATGGCTGGTGGTGCTTGTAGTGGTCGGTGGGTGATGGGGTGTCCTGGTGTTGCGGGGTGTTTTGGGTGTGTGTTGGTGTTCGTTGGTGTTGGTGCGTCGGGTTGTTGTGTGTATGTATTCGTTGTCTGCTTGTGTGGCGTGGGTGCAGGCAGAGCCGGGTATTCTGTGTGTGATAGTGGTGGTGGTTGTGGGTTCCCCGGCTCTGTGCGGCGGAGCGGCCACGCCGCCCGCGGGCCAAACACCGACGCTCTGGCGTCGGCCAGGGCCATGCCCCCGAGGTGGACGTGGCGGAGCACCTCCCGCTCCGCCTGCCATCGGGGGGCAGCCCCCGTCCGACGCCGCGTGATCCCCCGCAGGCGGCGCAGCTGCGCACGCCGCTGGTGCAGTGTTCTGTGTCGTGTTGTCCTGCGCAATTTGCGCAGGTGTGGGTGTTGCTGTGGCACCCCCCCGTTGAATGCCCGTACCGTTGACATTTACGGCATCTTCGCGGGAGGGGTGCGCGTGGTGTGACCGGAAAAAGCAGGTAGCCCGCCTTCACGTGTTTGGGTTGTGTACGTGTTGTGAAGGTGAGAATTAGTATGTCTGTGGTGTTGTATCCGTGGCGTGGGGGCGGCCTGTACACGGAGGAGACGCCCTGTTCCCGGAACCTCCGGGTTAGGGTCTCCTCCGGTATACAGACCAACTCCCGTGCCTTGATGGTGCCTTGTGAGGTGTTCATGTGTGTGGCCGGAGTGATCGAGATAGGGGTGTTTTGTATGTGATGTATGGTGGGGAGTATGCGGCCGTCTATGTCGTTGTTGGCGTGAATGAGGAGCGCCCCAGATCTCATAGGTTTGGCGTGTAGGGGCGCTCCTGTCTGTCGGACGAGTTCTTCATCCACCAGCCAGGGGTCGAGGGAGCCCATGGGCTCCCCGTCTCCCCGGCGGCAAATGAAGAACTCGCCTGTAGGTGGTGTATTGGTGTTCATGGTGTTGAAGCGTGTGGTGTTGGCTGTGTTTGTTGTGTGTGGTGTTGGAAAAAGATGAGTGTGACAGGTGTGTGTGCGACACAGAACAGTACAAATGGCTGGCGGAGGGTATAGAAGGGCGTGAAGGAAGCCCGACAGTTTGTCAAAAGAGGGGCAGATCAAGATGAAGAAAACACAAAGAAATCAGAGATGTGCGTGAAGAGAGCACGGTCAGAAAGATCAGAAAAAGATCGTGCAGACGGCACTAGAGGGAAAAGCGGGGGGTGGGGTGGAGGGAGCGCGGTGGGGGGGGGGGTGGCAGCACCGCCGGACTGACCTTGTAGAAAGACGGTAGATCGTAGAGAAGTAGATGGCGTTGTAGAAGTAGAGACGGGCACTGCTCTGGAGAGGCACTGTCACTGGCCACTGTGGTAGATGAAGTAGATGAAGTAGAAAGGTGAGTAGAGTTGATTGGAGGATCAGTAGAGTTGAAGTAGGTCTTCGAGATCTCGAAGAGTAGAGTAGAGGTCGACGGCTCAGTAGATGTAGCAGGTGAGCTTGAGAGAGCGGTTGGAGGTTTGAGGAGGTTTGGATAGTGGTGGAGTGCCGGAGAATTAGGTTGGGGGTACTGTACGTATGTGTGTGTGTGTATGTTGGCTGGTGCGGTGTGTGTGTGTGGTGGCAGGCTGGTGGCTCGTAGATGATGGCTGGTGTATGGCGTCTTGCACTTGGCTACGGCAGTTCTGTCGTCGAACCGGGAACGGTCACGGTGCGTCCCGGAAGGTTGGTCGGCGTCAGCGGTCCGAAGCGTTGAGTGGTGAGACGTGCGTAGGTAGCGATAGCGATTTGGTTATGAGCCTATGGGCGACCGGTCATTCACCGGACACCCGTTCTCTCAGGACCCCAGTGACGCGCACGCGCAACACGTTGACCCGACCGCAACGAAATTGTACCCGACGGATAGCCAACATTTGGGGCTTTCACGTGATGTCAGCCATATCTCGTTACCTGTGATGTGAGCCGTGCCACACGCCACAAACTGCGCCGGAAAAGGGAACTGTTGTGTCGGGCTCAATCTCTGGACGGGGACGGGACAGTTCGTAGGTGACAGGCTTACCACGGCAATGTTAAAACCTATGGACTTTACCACGAGTGGTAGAGTTTTTTTCAGCCTCCGCTGTCCCCTCGATCATAGCTACTAAATTGTTTCGGCACGCTTGTGATACATTTACTGAAACAAGATGAGTACGTATATGTCTGGATGGTTAGGAAATACAAATTGACTGGGTGACTGGGTATGTTAAGAGGCAAAACGGCCTGATGATAAATACAATCCATACGCAATGATAATACGGTACCGTAAGTCGTTACCATAACCGGAGATATTTTTCAAATATCTGTCACCCACGCTCGTGGCCGAGTAGCCGGTTTTCTTCACATCTGTGGGAGTCATCGGGCGCAGACGATGCCACTGGCCATTGGCCAGAGTACCCTTAACGCGAGGAAATGCTCCAAGCACACAGTTCCGAGGTAATGTTCACAACCCTAACACGATAAACTTAAATACAAGCGCATACGTTCAGTCACATCACTTCAATTTATGTCAAACATAAACAAACTAGCCATTAGACTACTGAACGCGGAACATATGAACATAGTGAGGGCCTAGGCAGGTGCAGCATGGACCCTGTTCAGTAGCGATCCCATATAACCCAAACGTAATCTTCCGGCCAAACCAAACACAAATACTGATGTTATCCAACAAACACAGAACACACTTAAGTCGCCAGTCCTGCCCGTCGCCGGCTTTCACCGAGCCACCCATCCGCTTGCAAGAAACTGCCATGAGTTCTGGCAAGACATCGGGTGACTAAAGTTCGTGTTGCACTGCACGGTGCCCAGCTGCGGCATGCGGAATCCACGCCAAGTAGTTGCAGAAGTCGGGTAGGTGCAGCAGTACCATGCTGATGTGCAACAGCCCTCTGAACGGTCGGTTTCGTATGATATTTGGTTCGTCATTCATTCAGAGCACTTCATCCCATTGTCATGAGAAGCCCTTGCCAGTCTAAGTGGTGCTCCATTTTTGCAGGAGCGACAACAAACATTTTGATATCCTGTCCCTTGGATAATGTTCCTACAAACGCATTGGGACACTTCTTTGACGTTGGAATTTGGTTCCTAATGTAGGCGCGTGTTGCCGCTATTTCTTGACGACCGAGGCTCATGCTTCGTCGAATTCCCGTGAGCATGATGTGCACATACAAGCAGAAGTGCACTCCGCAGCTGCTACCGTCTTGCTGCCTGTCCACATCGTCAGGGCAAGCGTATCGCCATCGGTGCCACTGCAGGGAGGCTCTCGGCCTTGCCAGAACTATGAATTTTTGCAGAAGTGTCATCTCAGCCTTGGTGATGGAATATCCCAAGGAGTCAAAGCAGCCGATGATCTGTGTTGTGAAGTCCACAACCACCAAGGACCAGTGCATATTCCCGAAAGAGTTTACGGGCAAGATCCAGACTGGACGTTGTAGCTCGGTGTGCCGCGCTGCAGCGTCACGCATGGCAGTACTGATGTCGCAAGCCTTCAGCACTTGTAGGAACTGTGCAGCAAATACCGCCACTGATGCTCCTGTTCTTTCAATTTCTGTTCCCATGAAAGCTGCCAAGATATTATCATTTAGCCAGTTTGTGCCGGACAGAGATGCCATGTCACTATGTGACACGAATCCCAGATGGGTATTGGGTGGAGCTGTTGTTTGCTCATCTGATATGTTTTCTTCCTGTGATAGATCTATTACATGCTCATCAAGTTGCGTCTCTGGGGTACTTGCCTCCTGTTCTTGTTCATTCGTCATTGACGCTCCTTCTGTTTCACATTATACTTGTTCCTCAGCATGGTGGGATTGGTGTGGAAAATAAGTAGTATGAATGGCGAACTCGGATGAAGGTACAGCATCGGAATCATGCTGCGGACTCTTGACCGATAGAATACCTTGCATGCTGGTTGGTGGAGTTTTCCTGCTCAGGTAGGTTCGTTTTTTTTGTCGCGGGTTGGCCTCTTTTATTCCATCCTTCCTCATCCAGTATTGTATTTGATGATATGAAAGGTCTTCTTCTTTTCCACTGCCTTTTGCTGGCCATCGGACGGCACGGCATAGAGTCTTGTTTGATTCTACGCGAGGTATCTTTTAGAACAACTCGAACAAAGTCACCCGGATGCATCCGACGCCGACCTCGCAGCATCTCTTTTTTCAGAACTCGCATGAAGCTTTCAACACAGGCATTAGAAGTTGTCTTCTTGGTCAGAAGCCGTGCCCACAGTGGGGCGAGAGGCATTATAGTTCCTAGCATATACCTCAACATACGCGGACAATAAAATGGATTTGTGATTTTCTCTCCCTGCTTACCATCTTGGTTCAACTCGGATTCGACTTCCGCCCGAACGCGATCAGTGTCTTCCAAACCTCGTTTTCGTGCGATACGTTGACTTCACCCTGAAGCGTGTACGATGAGGCTCACCTCGCGCACTATCATCTGACGAGTCCTCATTACCAGTTGGGTAGCTCATATCGAGGTTGGTTATCTCCTTGGTCGACAAGGCAAATCTACAGATTATCCGAAGCAGTCGGTCGAGGGCCTCAAGAGATGTCGCCTGCTGGGCCTTTGCGAACAGCCACATGTAACTTTGCCTTGCTTCTTTAGCGAGTTTCATATTTTTCAGCTCTCTGGACAGCTGTTGACTCACATGTGCACAGCACAAGCTGAGAAGTGTTTCAGGCGTTTGACATTCTCCATGGGTACTCTGCCAGCACTCGTCTAGGTACGTGAGGAGGTTAGTTTTCATTATTCCCTCGGCAGCTGCGTGTATGATCGCCCATGAATAATCGGTAACAATTCGCTTTGGTTTGAACTGTGCCCCGGTTACCACTTTGTAATCTCGGGCCATCTGGCTAAAAAAGTGGCCGATTGAGGGAGCACTATGGCTCTCTGACAGCATTTTCCCCAGAGGATAGCTGGTGCTCTCGTCCGCTTTAGCTAGGATGACGTAGAGGAGAGGTCGTTTTTCCCCACCTGCCTTGTTACTGCACCTGTGGCGTCTACATGGATCACAGATGGCTGTTTTGCAAAATTTTTGAAGAAGTGTTCCCTGTACATGTGCACCGACAGGGGGTTCTTCCCTACCAAGTGAACTCCCCCTGGCAGTTTTTTGCTGACAATATCTTTGTCTTGTGATACCTTCATGGTAGTTGCAATATCTTCACACCAGTCTAAGGAATACCTGCCGCTTTGCCGCCGCTCGTATGCCGCCTGGCGCAGTACTTGAGCAGGTGGTGCCTTCGTTTGGTTGCCAGCCCTGAGTTCATTTTCTGGGGCCTCGTCCAGCAGCATGCCACGTGCTTGATATACACCATGCACGTTTACCATATCTGCAGCATATTTTCGGTCTTTTCCGGTCAGTCGGCGGTGAGAAAAGAAGTCGCCGTGCCGTGGTGATCCGTACTTTATGACTGTGATATCAAGAAGTTTGGACGCTGTGATTTGGGGATGTTGTTCCATGGCCAGTCGATATGTGTGGCAGCCAGGGATTTTACAGCGCGCACTAGCCGTGAAGAACGGTCCAGTGCGCTTGCGCGATTCTTGTTGTTTGACCCTTCGAGTTTTGAAAACAAGGATGCATGCAGGATTAAGTACCTCCATGAGTTTTGTGTTCATAACTTTTGTCCATCCCTCTCTCATTTCTCCGTTCTACATTTCGTTCCAGGTGCGTCTGGAAATAGTCATTTTGATTGACTGTGAATGGTTTGATTTACGGTAGTCGAAATCCATACGTGGACTGGGCATTGGTGTCCCGGGTGAACAGTTGCTATCCGGTGTCGGCATCCTCGGTTTGTGTATGCTGTCTGGTGTTCTGGGCGGGTGGATGGTTTCTGGTGTCCTGGGCAGGTAGATGGTTTCTGATGTCCTGGGCGGGTGCATGGTTTCTGGCGTTCTGGGCGTGTGGATGGTTTCTGTATTTGTATTTGTATTTGCGAGATTTAACAAACCGATTCCATAAAATGGATTAATATTTGGGTTGTGTCAGAATACAGTCAGATACATTTCACAAACATGAGCAAAAATGAAAGCGGCAAGACAACAGTATACAGGGGAAAACCGAACACGTGAAGTCAATTTATGAGACGTTGTTCAGCATCGCGACGAACTCGCCCCGTGTCCGAGAAGCGGAAGTGGCCGGCGGCAGTAGGTTCCAGGCCGAGGCTGCCCGGAAGGAGAAGGTTCTACGTGACATGCTGAGGCGGAAAGGCGGTGGCTCCAGTGCCCCAGCCACCGTCGCACAAGTGGAGCGCCGGGAGACATCCGACCGCCGGCGGAACAGAGAACGGATCGCCTCGGGGGCTCGCGGATCATTCAGGGCTCTAAACACGGCGATGTTGTCGCGGTGGGTGATGAGGTCACGGACACTGCGCCAGCCCAGCGTTGCCACTGTCGGCGAGATATGATCACGACGACGAGCCCCTACGACGATCCTAGCCCCGAAATTGATCGCCTTCTGCACTCGTCCAAGGTGACATTGGGCAGCCCCGCCCCATACAGTGAGGCAGTGTAGGATGTATGGAAAGACGTGAGACTGAATTAGGGGTTTGCGTGCTTCGGGTGTGAGATGGTGACGGATATTGTGGAGACAGAACAAGGTGGAGTTGCACTTTTTGACAACGTGGGATATGTGGTCCTCCCCGGATAGGGTGCGGTCAATGATGACTCCCAGCATCTTCACGAATGGCGAGGGGATTAGGACGTGACTGCCAATGTTGAGTTGGTAGGATGTGGCTTTTTTTAGGGATTGGGTCGTGCCGACAAGCAGTAGGGTAGTTTTAGTGGGGTTCATCTTCAAGGAGTTGGATGTGAAGTAAGACTGAATAGCAAGGATGTTGTTCTCCTGCCGGGATTTAAGAACGGGTAATTCATCAGGATGTGCAGAGTCTAGCAGCTGGGTGTCGTCGGCATATGATACCAGACGTCCGTATGGAAGGTATGCTGGCAGGTCATTCATGAAGGTGCTGAACAGCAAGGGACCAACCAGGGATCCCTGAGGAACACCATGGGATAGCGGAAGGGATAAAGAGCCGCCCCTCACCACCTGCCGCCGGTCAGTAAGGTAGCTGTCAAACCACCTCGGGTCGACGCCGTACCACTGCAGCTTCCGCAGGAGGATATCATGGTCGACGCTGTCGAATGCTTTGCTTAGGTCGATTGAGATAACCGAAGCGATGTGACCAGTGTCGACACGACGTGTGATCCACTCGACAGCGTCGACCAGGGCGTCCTCCGTCGAATGACATGGCCTGTATGCATACTGGGAGGAGGAAAGAATGTGATTAGTGACTAGATAAGAGGACAGCTGGATACATATTACTTTTTCACATAACTTGGATAAGACTGGCAAAATAGAGATTGGACGAAAGTTACTGGCGACATCGCGAGGCCCAGATTTGTGAAGTGGAACAACCGAAGCAGTTTTCCACGAGGTAGTGAACACGCAGGAGACGACAGAAGTGTTAATGATGTGAAGTAGGTGAGGCCCGAGAACCGGAAAACAGTTGCGGAGAGCGTGCAGTGGTACGCCATCGACACCAACCGCTTTCGACGAAGACATCTCACATATGGCTCTGAATAGTTCGGGCAGGGTCACCGGGTGTAGCCGGAGGCCGGTGGTAGTCACACAAGGTGGTCGCGGAGGGATGAGTGGAACGCCGCGATTGCCAGCAACGAGATCAGCGGCAATGCGTGGGCCCACGGAAGCAAAGTGACGATTAAATTCGTCCGCCACCGTCGCTGCCAGGCCCCTCACGGCCCCCTCCCCTCCCCCGGCCGGTCGGAGCGCAAAGTCCCGGATGTGGCGCCAGAAATTTGCACGGTCTGTCAGCATTTGCGCACACACAAAGTCACGCCTGGCTTTTGCAAACGCACATTTCACACGGTTTCGCAGCCTCCGATAAGCTACCAAGTAATAATCCGTGCGATAGCTCCGCCAAGACTGAAAAGCCTGGTCACGGTCACGCATGAGCTGCAGCAGGTACGGACTGTCACCTACCCACGGGCAACATGCCCGGCGGGGGGTGGACGGTCTTGAGGGGACAATACACGTTCACCGCCACATGCCACAAGTGCATGAACTCCTTTAGTTTCGCGTCCACCCCCGCTGTCCGGTACATACTGCTCCAGTCCGCCTGCAAGAAATGAAGGCACAAGGCGTCCCAGTTAATCTTGCGCCAGGGGCGATAGGTGAAGGACGCCCGGCGACACCGCAGCCCGCGGTAGGGCACGCGCACAATTATTGTCAGATGGTCAGCAATCGGTACGAGCGGCAGCTGAATGGCCGACTCAATATCCGGGACATTGGTGATGATATGGTCCAGCAGTGTTGCCGTCGGCCACAGATGGGTCGGCTGCCGGACAAGCTGAGAGAGGCCGAGATCCTGCAGCACCTGTCCGTAGCGACGAACACCGGGGCAGTCGGAACGAAGAAGGTTGATGTTCATATCGCCCAGGCAAAAGGTTGGCTTGCCGAGACTGATGGCGGCACGCAGCTGGTCTGTAGCTCGTCCAGGCCGTCAGATACGGGCTCCGATGGCGGGCGGTAAACCACCCCCACAGTGACAGCACGGCGTCCCCCGCCACTCACAAACACCCACAGCGTCTCGCAGGACGAACCAGTACTTGATATAGGCAGCAGCTTCATATTGATTTTTTCCTTACATAGGATGGCGACGCCACCACCTCGGGCTGCAGCAGCTGGACGGCCGCGGCCCGACTGGGCCGGACGGTCACGACGCACTAGTTTATAGCCTGGAAATACTAGGATTCTGTCGGACACGGCGGAAGAGAGCCATTTTTCGGATAAGCACATAAGGTCTAGTTTGTGTTCTTGCAGAGTGCGAAGAACACAGTTCATTTTCGGCACTAATGACTGGACGTTAGCATGTCCAATCGCCAGGTTGCGCACCGGCTCAGGGCAGGTGGCAGCACGCAGCGTATGCTGAGTCTGACCGATGGTGAGGCGAGACGGAATGACGAAAGAAGAAGGGAGCCTGTCGCGGAAACGCTGTTGATCCGTGACCCGGTTCATGCGATGTCGCCGCTGCTGAACACGACATCCGGCGCGGATTTCGTGGCCGGCAGTCTCCTGTACTACCACCGGTCCCGTGGACGGAGAGTGGAACGAGCAAGATGGGCGACACTTTACACGACGGGGGGCTTCCCCAGTGCCGGGAGTGGTATGCAGAGCAGCACTCCTTTGAGATGATAGTAATGCTCGTTGCAGGGTTCTCCTCTTCACCTGCTGTCCGCCCCGGCATCCTCGCCTCCTCAGCCGTCGGCGTCCGACCGGGACAGATTCGGCGGGGCGGGCCAAGCCAGCGGACGGCTCGGCAATGTTGACGTTAGCGCCGGCCGCGGCCGGGCTCGGCTGGCCCGGGTCGGTACTGACTTCCGGACCCGCACACATCTGCGGCGGCTGTCCTAGGGGGGAAGTTGACGGGGGTGGAGGGGTGCGAAAAGATTGATGGAGGTTCTGGTGTCCTGGGTGCGTACATGCCTTCTGGTGCCCCCAGCTGCTTGAATGTTTTTTGTTGCCATGGGTTTGTGGATACTTTCTTGGGTCTTTGGTGCTTGGATGCTTTCCGGTGTCAGTGTTCTGGATGCGTGCATGATGTCTGGTGTCGGCGTCCTGGGTGTCGTGATGTTGCCAGTGAGATTGAGTACCCAGGCTCGGAATTTTGAATTTCTTCGGTACAGCGACCACAGTGATTTAGCTCGGCGAAGAGCTGACTTCCTCCGTCGCTGGTTCTTGCAGCCTATAAGTCTTCTTGTCACACTCTTCCAGAACGTCCAGCCATGGGTTTGACGAATACCGGCCAGATCAGGTTGGACCATGGTGGATGTGATGGCCGATGACATCGCCTGTAAATGTCCCAGAAAAGCCACGTTAGTGACTTGAATCGGCATGATTGCTCGAGCACACAATCAATTGCTTAGCTAGAGTAAAATTATCAAATATACTAATATGGAAAGCACAAACGGCTCTCACTTGCTTCGCTGCGGAAAAAGAGTACGGTGCTTTTGGCGCCGCGCCCATTGGTGGGCGCGCTGCTTTTGAGCGGAGTACTGAAAAGTATCTCGAATGATATATGCTGTCACGAAATCCTCTTGAGCAAAACGTTTGGTGATATCTTGAATTATCGTTCCGCAGCCGAAGCAGAGACCTCCGTCATGTCACCAACGTTTTTGTATCCGCATTCAAATACACATTCGTGTACCTCCTAATTCAGCCAGACTTGAATAGTTAGCAATTAGCATTTCTGACAAGGGATCGGACATATGCTGAACGATTGTTTTCCAATACGCATCCGTTTGCTCGCTAGAGGCGAAGACGGATCAGAAAAAAAAACTAACCACTATGTACCCTATGCATTCGACAAACCAGCCTGTCCTACCATTGTGTACCCTGCCGTTTCGGGATTTTTTCACCTGGCAACGCACATTATTCAACAGACAGCTGCCTACTGTGTGGGGCTTGCGCCACCTTTGACCATGTCACCGATTTTGACACGTTATTAACCTCAATTGGCAACTGGAATGCCGTTAGTGATATTGTCGAAGGTGCTGCTATCCATATGCAATGGATGGCTAGCTGTGTAAAACTTTTCCTAAGATATGATCATTCAGGAAACGATAGGTTACAAAATGGTACGGTGCATATTGGTCTGTTCCCTTAGTCTATGGGGCGATGACGTGATTCAAGTCGCTATTGGAAGTGAATAACGTCTTAATATCCATGCTGTTATGAAAGGTAGCGCAAGCCAAATGCAGTGGGTGGGTGTGTATGTAAACATTTTTTGTCGTCAGGTGGATATTCTAGGAATGGCAGGGAACACATAGGTGCGGTGTGTGCTAGGCTGTTTTCTCATCCTTTCTCGGATGCCGGGTTCCGAGTCGCTATTTGAAGTTAATAACGTCTTAATATCGACAATATTGTCAATGGCGGTGCAAGCCATATACAGTGGATGGATGTGTGTGTAAAAGCTTTGGTTGTCGGGTGAGTATTTTTGAAACGGCAGGGTACACAGGCAGGCGCGGCGGAACGTCCCTTGACAGGGGGGGCTGTAATTTCGGAAGGTAGGCAATGTTTTTGGGGCTTCTGACAAACATCTCATTCATGCAATATCAATTATCAATGCGCAGGGCTGGAAGAAGGTAAATCACTTCATGTGAGCTGTCCTGCTACAAATGGCAGAGTGCCACCACGGCGGTCTCGGCGAGACGATCTATCGTTAGAGCAGGGATCAAATACTGGCGACGCTTGCTATCTTACAATGGAGAATTGGGAATAAAACAAACTTATGGGAGCAATTTCCACGCATCCCACTACCCTGCGGTTGCCATAATTATATTTTTTTTTAATTATTACTGTCTTTGCTGGTTACGGAACAAATAGTGTTTTACTGTGAGTATTAGCCCGCGCAGGACGGGAAAATGACTGTTGTTACCATTCCACCATTGTTGTTTCGAGTATAAATGAAAAACGGCTGGTGTGAAAGCGCTGAAGATGTTGGTATCATATGGGACATTCATTGCATTTTCTTAGATACAATTTTGTTTTCAGATCATGCAGTGTTCCGATTACAGTTCTTTCTAGGTAACCATATGCGAATCATTTCGTCCCGCACGTAGGTAGGTAGGCAAGATCCTGTTTCTTTCTGCATCGTATTACAAAAATGGCCCAATGCAATGCAATGAAACTGCACAGACCTACGTGCATTCATTCCAGAAGTATTGGTGTAAAGTGTGTTGTCAGGTCAGATCAGGCCACTGATGCGGCTCAGATCACTAACCTGAGACAATTCTTCATGAATATGTCCTGGCGACATACGACTATATAATAGCATGTTTTAGTCTAAATCGTAGGGAGAAGTCGACGGCCTTGCTCCAAGACCATCTTCCTTGACTTCTGGAGCTCAGCCTTAAAATTGATTGGAAGTGACTGCCACCACAGTGATCAGCGAACCGAATGCTATC
Organism: Ashinkailepas kermadecensis; assembly: GCA_034440615.1. Lineage (NCBI taxonomy): Eukaryota > Metazoa > Arthropoda > Thecostraca > Neolepadidae > Ashinkailepas > Ashinkailepas kermadecensis. The sequence continues at coordinate 140,629 of JAOTOM010003837.1, forward strand.
TGTGTGCAAGGTTTCAGGCGAATCGCAGGAGTGCGGGTGTTTAACGAATCTGAATCTCAGTGGCCGAATGCATCGTGGAATATGATTTTTTTTCTTGTGCGCGAGGCATGAGCTTCCCCCCCCTCCTGCTCGCACCACTTGCTCGAGCAAGGGAGAGGCGCAGCGCTCCAGCGCACCATTCGTCCCGCCGCCACAAACACAATGGCAAGGTGTACGCTGGTCTGGTGAATGTATAGGATACGTAGGGACCATTTTTATGTTCCGTCCTCCCCTTTACCGAGTAAATTGTTACGTGCTGAAATAATGGGTTGATCAACCGATTATTTCCGTGATGATCAACCGATTATAACCGATTCCGTGATCGTATGGCGTACCAAGTCATGCAAGCATCGCTTGCAATGAACACGCAGACACCCAAGCCAACAAAGCAACTACACTAACAAGCAGCGCACATTGCATCACATCACAATCGGACTACTTCCCTCCCATACAACAAACAATCAACTCACAACTACAAACAACATGGTATGAAACACAAACAGTATTTCACACCATCCACCAAAACTACGAACACTGTGACGAGATCAACTAACGCACACGACACCACCCATAAATCCTGACACGATTACGCATAGGACGCACAACATTAACTCACTTTTACCTTCTGGCAAAGCAACCAGGACCCCACTGCACAACTTGCAACATAACACTCACAGTACACCACACCCGCATCTACTGTCATAAGTACATCCAACGACAACCACTTATCACATACCGGAACACAAACTATCTCAACTTCAGCATCAAAACACTCCTCAATGACAAACATCCATCACTCCAAGAGCACATGTTCGACTTCATTTCCTCCACTGGCATATGCTCTAAGATATGGAGAGAAAAAGAAACCGCCTAAATAGAAAAGAACAAAAAAACCATAAGAGATAGTTTTGGAAAGAAAAGAACACGGGTATACGGGTATAAAACAGTGATTAAAAAACCGCGAGCTGATCTGGAGGAAAAAAATAGTGGCATATATTGTGCGTGTCGTTGATTTGTTACTGTCATGATACGCATATACGTGCAGTTTACTCAGGGAACGTACGTCATACGTTCGTGCCGACACCCTTCTGCTGTCAGGGTGGTGGGAGGGATAGTCCGGTCATGGTGACCCAATGATCCATCAAATAGCTCTCCATCAACATCCGTTGTCCAATAACATTGGCAGCACCAGCAAAATGCCTTGTTTTGAGTGCGACGAGCGAGGTGATAATAAACATGGATGATATCAAGTGTGATAATACGAAAACCTAAGCGGGGATCTTGATGTATTAGGCCGTTTCGTTTCATGTAACGCCCATAGGCGTAGTGTTAAATAGTGTTAGTGTCTAACTGGTTCGCACGCGTAATGGATAGGTGGATGAAATCCGCCCAACCCTCCGGTTTCTAGAAAAAGGCACCGTGCAAAGCTCCATGTCCGACCGCAATTATCTGGTGCCCCACCACGGCTGGCTCCCCCGTCGAAATCGCCATCGCCTGCTGTTGGCGCTCTTCTACTGCGCCCGCCAGCCCCAGTCGGACCACCTCCCTGGTTTGCCCCGCTGACACAGCCGGCCGAGAGCAATCCGACTCCAGCCCATCAGTCGAGCCGCCGCGGCCAACGATCCCCTGGATTAGCGTTTGCACCCGCGACCCGACACGCCGCCGGCCTGCACGGCATCGCGACCGACCGACAGCACCAAACGCACGCGCAGCGGTCCTGCTTACTGATATCTGGTGTCTGATGTCTGATGACTGGTCAGCATCTCCGCTTGCCGAGCCGGCGTAGCAAACCTCTGTAGTACGCATAGATCACCGGCGTCCGGTTCTGCCTTTGTTCGTGGGTAACTAACGCTCTGCTTCCTGCTATTGTGCATGCCTAGCACCATTGTAACCATATACCCGGTGCACTCCGCGTGCTGTTATGATGTGGGCTCACTTCATCTGCTCTTAGCGAGGGAGATGTTCCGTGGTCTGCTACAGGGCAGTGGTCTGTCACAGTGGTCTGCCACCAGCCACCTGGCGTAGGCTCGCCGCTAACGGTTATGCAATAAGATGCCGCGTCGTACGAATTCACGGAATACTCTGAAGACACACTGAGCCTAGCTCGCACCTTATCTTTGGCCCAGTCCACTGACTTCTTCGGATAGGCTCTCGGCTTGGAATGGCCATCCTCGTAGACTTCTTCGTTCTGTCAAGTGAAAACGGACGAATTATAATTAAAGCATGAGTGCAAATCAGATGTATTACAATAAACATTCTGCATACGAACGACTCAATTAGCAAACATCACACAACAAACAACTTTTGTTTACGACATTTTCTCAATCTGCACAGGAGAATAAGTTAAACTATTGAAGATCGAGTGTGCGTTTGGTGTTGCAAAAGATCACACAAATGTCTACGGGCTGCTTGGATCGAGTCTGAACGGCAATACACGGAAGTAAACATGTTTGACCTGTGTACTTCACCATGACCGGGGACCAGTTTATTTGAGCTAAGCGTATATACTGTTTTGTAGCCAACACAGAAACTGGGACGGCTAGCAGCGGTTCCGATTCTGTGAGCTTTGCACATGGGTGCAACTACTGGGGAGGGGCTGGGAGGAAATGTGCCTTAGAGTTTGTAAAAATTGGCTTTTGTTCCAGAATTATTGAACGTGAATGGGCGCGACCTTTTTCACATTTTCCCGTTCAGAAATGACATTTCAAATGACGTCCCAAAGACGCTGATTTTGTCTCCCAATTCTGATTCGCACCCTCCCCCGAGCCTCTGCGACGTGGCTATAACCATGACTATGCACATGTTGCGGGCATACCATGCATCAATGATTTCTATTTCGATGAGCTGGCTCTAAAAAAAACTCCAGTGTGAAGCTGTTACTTTGATGTGCATGCTCTAGGAGGCGAGCACACCAGAGAGAGGATACAGCCGTGTGGTGCATTCCAAAGCCACTGTTCGAACCAGACTCTTCGGAACGATATTTGGCTATTATATATAATATAATATATATTGACGTTATGCTCAAGGAAAGCCCTGGAGACGGGACCAACCGTGTAAACGAACTTGCGCTTTTGAAACTAGACAATGAGAAACTTAGCAGTGATCTCAGGAGGCCCGTTCTTCTCATTGGGACCCTAACAAGCCACTTAGGCATCCCAGACCAGTCCTCTCTAGCGCTCAGTGACCACTTTCAATCGTCAAGGGTTCTCTCCAGTTGCTAGGGGCCCTTCCCAGTCCTTGACAGTTTTTCTAGCTTCATGGATTTTCTAGCTCTAACTTTGACCCTCGCTATTCCTAACAACCACCGTTAGCCTTAGGGACTCTCCTTAGATCTCAGGGGACTCTGTTAGCCCTCTAGGGCCCTCTCAAGCTGCAAGGGTCCTTCCTAGTGATCGACAGCTCTTGTGGGTTCAAGAACATTCTAGCTCTGTGGGTGGCTCTCAGTATTCCTCACCTCAATCGCCAGCCAACATTTTTTTTAAACATCACAGGGGACCTTGTTCATCCATTAGGGGCCGCTCTCAATCTCAGAAGAATCCCAAGCCAGTCCTCTCTGACTCAGGAGGGCTGCCACCCCCCCCCATTGGCTAAGTCACTGTTCCAGGGGCCTTCATGTCGGCCCAGGGTCCCTTCACGTCGGCACAGGAGCCCTTCACGTCAGTCCAGGGCCCTTCATGTCGGCACAGGGGCCTGCACGTCGGCCCAGGGTCCCTTCAAGCTGACTACTCCACCAGTCACTGGCGTTATGGCTATACATCATACGCCCATCATTAGTATATACGACTGAGACAATGAATTATTCAAAACACGTGTTTCAGCGTCAGCGATTGTAGGAGAGATTGGCATAGTTATATTGCTATCCTATGCAACTATCTCACAAAATGTTTTAAAAGAGTGCATTACCTCCTCAGCAGGCGCCGAATCGTTCGCGTAACGCTGCAGAATCGCACGCTTCATATTTGGGGTCGTGTGGCTATGCTTGGTGATGACCACTCTCTGGGAATAAGACAGCATACTCAATCTCACATGTGAAAAAATGATTAGCCTGGTAGTGACATATCAACATCAAATTAGCCGACATAGGTTCACGAAAATGCATAATAATGTGGTTTATGAAACGTACATATTACGGCAAAACACTGATCCATTACTTTCGAAACGTGACCGCATTTTCGGTGTGCCTTGAACAGACTAAACCTGGTCAAATCTCAAATTTTAAATGCACATGCACGATTGAAAAGAAGACCAATATGAATACAACTACACAAATCATGCTTCCCGATACGTCCTCGTTGGGTCATATTTTGCAGGGGTAATTCACCCAGTTTTCCAGACCAATCTGCCACGGCTTATGACATTAAATGAGTATGATTCACATACTTTCCTTAAAAATTGCTTGCAAATTAAATTAATGCCAATTGAAGAAGAATTCTGAAGCAATGTGATCTAAACACAAATCATAAGCGTTCCACTGCAATTGAAGATGACAAATAACAGAAATAACACCAATAAGTGGTCAAACGGCACTTTTATATCAGCATGCTAAATCAAGGCTGATGTTATATATCCTCTGGAGCGTGTGTTTGCCATACGACAAAAATTATATACGGATCTTATAATGCCTGAACAGAAAAAGAAACAAAAACAACCAAACCGAACCACACAACGTAACCGTGTGTTCGGTGCTCCTTAGAGCTTCAATAAACATCATCAAACCAATGGTACCCGACCCGACTCAACCAGGTCCAACCCAGCCTCATGCAAACTAGCTTTATTGAACCCATCCTAACTAAATCAAACTCAATGTAGCGCGTCATAACCTGCTGCAACCTACAACACCCCAACATTCCTAAGAGTAACCAGTCTAACCAAGCTGAACCCAGCCGACGGGAACCTAACTTGATCCAACATTGCTACAGCATCCCTAACGCAACACAAAAATGAATAACTATGCGTTTCAACTTGCATGCAAATATTTGGAGGGCAATGTTTCACTCATGCGAGTGAGTGTGATGTGAATAAACACTTCGCAATGCACTTAAGACGCTTTTAGAATGTGCATATTAGCGAGTGAAAATTGTGAAGCCATAAAACGCTACCAAATATGGCTAGCACGTATTTATGTCGGGTACGAAAAGAAGAAAATAAATAATTGCTTGCGCAAATTCCCGTGTGCGCAAATTCCCGTGTGCGGAAATACGTCATCGCACCGGAGTCGCAGCCAGGAGACGTGAGCACGTTACCAAAAAAGTACACCAAATTAGCTAGAGACTTTGGGATTTTCATCAGGAGAAACGAGCAAATTTGTGACGCGCGAAGCGCAATGAAAGCGTTCACGATAAATTTTTTTTCACCCGGTCCCTTCGGGACGTCTGTCAAGACAGCTTCATATTCGGATTCACATTCGGATTTAGATTCGAACCCGGACCCCTACGATTTCGCTAAAACTTTGCACACATGCAGTACTAATAGTGCTTATTACAGCGGTAGCTGTGACTTCCCATCACATTAACAACTTTGACCTCCAGATGTCATCCAATTTCAAGGTCGTTAGCTCGGACCCCTACGATTTCGATGAACAATTGCACACAAATAGTACCAATGGTGCGTATCACAGTGATAGCATTTATATTCCATCACATTGAAAAGTTTACTCCAGAGGCCAACGAATTCCAAGGTTATTCACCAGGACCCGTACGATTTCGGCGAAAAATTGCACATAGATAGTACAAATAGTGCTCATCACGGTGTTACCATTCATTTTCCATCACATTGAAAAATTCGACCTCCAGAGGTCATCGAAGTTCGAAATCGTCGACCCGGACCCCTACGATTCCCCTAAAAACTTGCACACAGATAGCACTCAGCATGCTGAACACAGTAGTGGAAGTTATTTTCCATCACATTGGAAACTTTGACCTCCAGAGGTCAAGGACGATGGTCTTTCAGCAAGGACGTTGACGCCGGACCCGTACGATTTGGACTAAGATGGGGTATGTTATGCTATTCCACGCGCTGATTACAATGGCGCAAACCGTTTTGCGTCACATTGAAAAATAAGCCCTACCCAGCCAAATGTATCTCCACCATATTTACATTCGGACACTGATTCAGATTCGCTAAACACCCGGACCCCTGCGATTCTCCTGAAACCTCGGATGCATATAGTACTTGGCTCGCTCATCACAGTTATGGTGGTCATTTTCCATCACATTGGAAACTTTGACCTCCAGAGGTCGAGGACGGTGCTCTTTCAGCAAGGACGTTGACCCCGGACCCCTACGATTTGGACTAAGATGGAGTATGTTATGCTCTTCTACGCGCTGATTACAATGGCGAAACCCGTTTTGCGTTACATCGAAAAATAAGCCCTACAGAGCCAAATGTATCTCCACCATATTTACATTAGACCGCTCAGATTCAGATTCGCTAAAAACCCGGACCCCTGCGATTCCCCTGCAACCTTGCATACATATAGTACTCGAATCGCTGATCACAGTAGTGGCAGTTATTTTCCATCACATTGGAAACTTTGGCCTCCAGAGGTCAAGGATAATGGTCTTTCAGCAAGGACGTTGACCCCGGACCCCTACAATTTGGACTAAGTTGGGGTATGTTATGCTCTTCTACGCGCTGATTACAATGGCGAAAACAGTTTTGCATCACATTGAAAAATACGCCCTACAGATCCAAATGTATCTCCACCATATTTACAGTCGACCACTCAGATTCAGATTCGCTAAACACCCGGACCCCTGCGATTCTCCTGAAACCAGGCATACGTATAGTACTCGGCTCGCTTATCACAGTAGTGGCAGTTATTTCCCATCACATTGGAAACTTTGACCTACAGAGGTCAAGGACGATGGTCTTTCGGCAAGGACGTTGACACCGGACACCTACAATTTGGACTTAGTTGGACTTAGTAGTATGTTATGCTCTTCTACGCGCTGATTACAATTTAGAAAACCGTTTTGCGTCACATTGAAAAATAAGTCAATGTGATGGAAAATGACCACAATAACTGTGATCAGCGAGCCGAGTACTATCTGTATGGAAGATTTCAGGAGCATCGCAGGGGTCCGGGTGTTTAGCGAATCTGAATCTGAGTGGTCGAATGTAAATATGGTGAATATACATTTGGCTCTGTAGGGCTTATTTGTCAATATGACGCAAAACGGTTTGCGCTATTGTAATCAGCGCGTGGAAGAGTATAACATACCCCATCTTAGTCCAAATTGTAGGGGTCCGGGGTCAGCGTCCTTGCTGAAAGACCATCGTCCTTGACCTCTGTAGGTCAAAGTTTCCAATGCGATTGGAAATAACTGCCACTACTGTGATAAGCGAGCCGAGTACTATATGTATTTTCCTAAAACATGCCTTGGCGACTTTGCGGCCGCAATGTCGTCTTATGCCGAATGCTACTGTTCCTTGTTAATTGAAATTTTAATTCGGTTTTAGAGCCACCGAAGTAGTACACCATGACATTGTGTGAACAAACAATGATCCGAGATGACCCGACTTCGTGTTTCCGGACCTTATTATATAAAGCAAATATAAGCATATAAAGATAAAGAGCAAATATAAAGAGGTGCAAAATGTCGGACACTAGAAGCACATGGCAGACGTAAGGAGTCTTCATATAGGTGCGAGGGACACGAATAAGGCCAGAAGGGTGCCGCACCCAAAAGCATTTCTGGCCGCGCTGCTGTCAGTACCTGTAATCATTACCCTAGTGGAAGTAAGTCAGTCTCGCTGCTGACAAAATTTGCTTTTCTGATGGCATCAATATCCATCGATCGAAATGCACAACAAGAGCAGCTGTGTCTCAATCAGATTCAATGGCCGTGACGAATTGGGAAATATTAATGCATGGGTGACATTGGTACCTATGGTAAGGTGAACGGTAGAATGCGCAGAAAATGAGAACTAATGCACACAAAACTGCTCGGAAAGATGATGCAAAGCCGTGACTAATCCCACACCATTCACTGTGACTGACCAGGGCCGTGGAGAACGCACCGTCTACCAGGGTTGGATTTATACTTTGCAATCCTGGATGAGGAGAGGACAATTTCTCAGTGATGGAATACGGAGAGGATATTTTCCCTCAAACCTTGGCATCAGAATGTCACTTTGAAGCTTCAGGTGAATCTTGAGCACTTTACCACGGGGCAATTAATTGTCGAACAACACCATCAGACGTCCAAATTGAAAACACATGGAGGAAACAACATGGAGGATAATTTTGTGAAGAGGATAATGCTATGGATGGCAAAACCCAGGAAAAGCCAGTTTTTTTCGACCCTGACGTGCACTGTGGCGGGCCAGGGTCGCAGAGCACACCGTCCACTGTGGCGAACCCGGGCTGTGGAGCACACCTTCTACTATGGCGGACCAGAGCCGCGAAGCACACCATCCACTCTGGGGGACCGGTGCCGCGGAGCACATGGTTCACCGTAACGGACCGGAGCCGCGGAGCACACCGTCCACTGTGGCGGACCAGGGCTGCGGAGTATATCATCAACTGTGGCAAACCAGGGTCGCGAAGTACACCGTGCACTGTGGTGGACCGGGGCCGTGGGGCACACCTACTATGACGGACTAGGGCCGCGAAGCATAGCATCCACTGCGGCGGATCAGGATCGCGGAGTACATCATCTACTGTGGTGGATCAGGGTCGCCGAGAAAGCCGACCACTGTGGCAGATCAGGGCCGTGGAGTACACCGTCCATTGTAACGGACCGGGGCCGCGGAGCACACCGTCCACTGTGGCGGATCAGGGCCGTGAAGTACACCGTCCATTGTAACGGACCGGGGCTGCGGAGCACACCGTCCACTGCGGCGGACCGGGGCCGCGGAGTACACCGCCCATTGCGGCGGATTATAGCTATCAAAAGGTCAAATTATGTCATGCCATGGCAGTGGCGTACCTAGGATTTGCGAGAGGAGGCAAACTGATTTGCACCTACCCCCGTTAAAAAGTCCCCGGATTTCCACCCAAAAAAATTCAAAGGTGGTTCTATATATTTTTGTGATATAATAATTAGTGACCAAATCAACTGTCCTGGAGGGGGCCAAATCTACCACCATTATTTCTGAATCACCGGATTTCAACCCTAACTCCTCCCCATCCTGTTTGAAGGTTTTTCTTTTGGTATCCCTTGAAAAGTCACTTCACACTGCTAAAATTACACCTGAACAAATCACTCAAAAATGTAAAATTTGCCAATATCAGGCATTCCAATTAAAACGCCCGGTCGCCAAAACGCCAACTTTCGTGCACGTGTACACCAGCCTTGCGCAGTCGACGCATTCGCCACTCTACGTGCGCTTCTCCGGTTTCTGCCAGGTCTCCCACGTTTTGCTAACTATTGTCACATGATAGTCTTGTGCCACATTTGACATGTGGAATACTTGGTAATGCGGCTCACTGGAAAAAAAACTCGATAAATTCAATTCGATGTATTAGTTCTCTTCTTCCCAAATTTTCTCTTGACTAAGAAATCCAGAGACACACTGACCTTTGATGCACTTCATCTCTTTGGTTAAATAAGCTCCTACATTGGCTACCGAGCCGTGACCCTAGCTAGGTGTTCGTTTTTTTACCCCTTGCGTTTTTCTTCTTCTATGGATGTGTTTTAGGGCTCCAGCCAATTTGTGTTAGGGGCTCGGCACATGTTTGAGACCGGGCTCTTTTTTACAGCTTTGTTGCTGTTTTGTACACCGATGATATTTGTTAGGTATCGGCGCGTTTCCGAAGACGCCGATGTGTTTATTTAGTGCCCGGTCTGTTTGTTCCTTGCTTGTGATCAATTCCCTTTTTTAGGGCCCAGCCTGTTTTGAGGCCCCGTGTGGTCTCATGGCCTTGGTGTGCCTTGAGGGCCTCCATTATGTTTTTATGTAGCGCTCCCGGTGTGTTTATGTCGAGCTGCAGCGCATATTTTAATGCCCTGTCGCTTCTTGCGAAACTCTGTACACTTTGGAGTACCCACTTTAAATTTTGGGACTACCAACGGAATTTTGGGTCCCGAACGCGATATTTGGGGGCCCCGTGGTCACTTGTTCGAATCTCAAGCGCAAGCTTTAGTGGCTAGGACACGTTTTTGGGGGCCCAACACGTTTTGTGGGCTTTTGGAGCGGTTATTTGGACCCAGAGTGATTTTCCATGTCGGGACTGTTTTTCGTTGCCCCGGCTTCATTTGCTGTGTGATCACAATGAGACTTTTTGAGCCCCGGTGCGACATGTCATGCCCCTAGCGTGATTGTCAGGACGATAATTCTTGGTACCCCTAGATTCAGCGTGACTTTCCGGGGCCCCGGGCCCAGCCGTTTGTGGCCTCCGTCGTAATTTTCTTGAATCCCAGCACGACTCTTTTGAGCCCCCAGCGTGATTTTCAGGGGCCCAGGCGGGAACTTTTGAGGCCCCAGCGTCCTTTTAAGAATTCCCTGCGCGACTTCTTAGCACCCAGTGTGATTTTTTCGGGGCCCCCGTACGATTATTGGGGGCCTAAACGGGATTTTAAGGAGACTGGCGCATTTTTTTTCCGGAGCTCGACGCGATTCTTGAGGGCCCCACAACCTGGCAGGGAGGAAACTGCCCACAATGTCCCCTCCCCATTCGGCATACCACTGTGCCACGCAATTATGCAGCATAAGCATACAGGAGTAACTCATCTGCTTCATCACTCACAAGTGATTTCAACTCCCAAGTTCTCCAGACAGTTTGAGGAAAGAGGAAACATCTCCTACATTGATAGGCAAGGATGGACTATTAAGCAACAGGGATACCATGGAATTCAGATCATAGTACTTTTGCTGCAATACATACCTTCTTCCGCAGGCTGCTTTGGAGACGGATGCGCTCCTGAAGTTTGGTCAGGGTTGGAGTCGGATGTGGATTGAGCAGCACTGTGAAGGTGCTACTCAATTTGCATATGGTTCAAAGGACTTCTTTCTGTTTACATTAGCAATGCTAGATAATGAAGTAACACTTTCATTAATTGACTTCTTATATGGTGTCCTGAGTGAGCAGTAGAATCGAGATGGGTTCTTGTGATATACGTTATAGAAGTAAGGTTATGATGTAGCTTTTAGACTCCAGTGGGAATGGTATGGATTCACTCATTAGTGAATCCATACCATAGCCTAATAACCATAACCAACATAACCTAATCTAGCATATCCTAACCTCCCTTTGGATAACAAAAATTTGAAACAAAAATTAACCCTCGCCAGTATTCGGCATTTTAGCATCTTCGGTCGTATAGGGGGGGTACGACCCCCCCGGCGATTCGAAATCGTGCATGTTACGAAAAGGAACCAAAGACAAAAGTTATAGATCTGGCCGAGATCTCGCGATTGGAATGCAGTATGACCTTCTAAGGTCAATGGTTTACCTTCCAGGTCAGGTCAAATGTCTAAAATATATTTTTTTTTCCTAAGAAAATCGTCAGTTATATTAAAACTACTGTCTAAATATGCACGAAATGGCCGGAAATATGTTTATTGGGACCTTGCGAACATAACGACATGTCACACGATGTGATCGGACCAATATGTCATGCACCAAATGAGGTCAAAGCCGTGACCCCGAATTTCCAACTTTTTGAAAAGTGGTTCCAATTTCGAAGTTTAAAGTTCCCTAGAGTAAAAATGGACGCTGAATTCGAATTCAGCACGAACAATTACCGTAGGTCAGCTAAAAAAGGTCGAAAGGTCAAACGAGGTCAACCGAGGTCACCGATTTTTGTAACATTATTTTTCAATGGGAACCCATCTGGGCATCTGTATTTTTCACATAATACCAGTCGATGTAGGCAACAATGTCATGTTTAGGTGCGATAACCACGTATTTGTTGAAAACTGGTCGGAGGTGCTCCCCTTTATGACCTCATAACTCCGTGACCTGACATAACCTCCCCAAAAAATTTCACCAAAAGTCGTCAAAAGGTTGCCCCACAGGGTGTCTCAAAATCTCAGAGCGATCCGTTCACCGGTTTGGAAGGAATACACAAAAAAACCTTAGGGGGGTTGCACCCCCCCCTATACGGGCGAGGGTTAAGCAATATATATTCGGAACATTTTCTAAATTGAACAGCCGAACCCAACCTAACCGAACCTAACGTCAGCTGTGTTTGAAGGAAAGTTTCCGATTTTGTTTTATTTTTGAACATTTTTGAATTTTTTTTCCAAGTTAAACAACTAAACTAGCCAACCTAGCCAAATCGATATTATTGTGCTTTAAGGTGGTAACAAGACAAGTTTTTGCACACATTTGCCTCCATATAGCAAACAAATGGGTTAGGTTTGGTTAAGTTAGGTTAGCTTAGGCTTTTCAAGTTGGAAAACGTTTCAAAAATTATCCTAAAAAGTTTCCCCCAAAAAGGGCGAATTATTTGGTAACTTTGCAGTTCATGGTGTTCTTTTTTTCTTTTTTTTCTTTTTCTGCAGAATACCATGTTTATGAAGGTGACTAAGTTGATTGGACCCACTTATTTTCTGTGCAAATGCTTACTTTTCAGGTTGTGAGCAAAATAATGCCAAAAAAGGGCTTTGAGTTCGGTAACATAGCATAAACATAAATGTTTTTTTTTAATGCAACAAAGCCTAACCTAACCTAGCCTAACCTATCTTTTGAGAAGAAAAAAAAGTTTATTTATTTATTTTCTGAAAATTATCAACCTTAAAAAAGAAACCTAACCCAGCCTCACCTAACCTAAATTGCCTTTGAATAAAAAATTATATTTTTGTGTGAACATGGTTGTAAATTATTTTTGGGAAACTTTTGGGTATTATTGTGCTTTAAGATGGGAAACAAGAAACGTTTTATGGGCGCTGTATGACCAACGCAGTCAATGCGGCCGTAAGCCCAAATAACCAACCAACCAACCAAGAAAAGTTTTTACACATATTTGTCACCATAAAGCAAACAAATTGGTTAGGTTTGGTTAGGGTAGGTTGGTTTAGGTTTTTTAAGTTGGAAAATTTGTCAATTTTTTTCTCAAAGTAAAATGAAATGAATTTGCACCGAAAATAAGTGGTCCCATCATCGTAGTCACAGTCATGAACATGGTATCCTGAAGAAAAATTGAAACAAAAAAATCACCGTAAACTGAAAATTTAGCAATAATTTTTTATTCAACAGCAACTTATGATAGGTTAGATTTGGCTGGGTTAGGTTCTTTAAACTTTGAAAATATAAAATTGAAAAATGATTTAACTGTGTCATGCGCAGTGAAATTGAAACACGCCTGATGCTACCAATCTATGCAATATAAGATTTTAAAAAACTATGACGTCACCAAAGCTTGAAGGCGAACTTTGGTGTACCTTCTAGGGTAATAGTATCGTGGGTGGCAAATGCGCGCTACCAGACACTGGTCTTGTATGACTATGCGATTTGTTTAGGAAGTCATGTGTGGCCATAGCTTAATACCTATTGCTTTCTTCCGGAATATCAATTATAATGAGGTGTCTATACGGCTTCTTGCTGACTTTTTTCTTATGTTTTCATAGGCTGGTAGATTGGCTCACAGTGGCTTTTGTTGGTTCAGTGTGAGATTGGGTTGCCCCATATCAATATTGAATACATGCACATTGTCATTGGGCATGTAGGTAGGTACCTTGGTAAATCTCAAGCTGGTGGTGTGATGGGTAGGTTGCTGAAGATAATTATAGTTTGGATATCCACAATCTCAATGATAACCATGATTTGCATGCAAGACAATGACTGGAAATTGAGAATGGAATTCATCATGTTCAAGCTCCATATGCATGTGGTTTTGCCATTGGTGGTGTGTACAAACATCAGTATGACCATGCAATTGTTGTTTAGTTGCTTAACATATTTTTTCCAGACAATCTGGTTTAAAATGCATCAGCATCGCTAATCTCAATATTTTATGATGTAAGCTGTACTGTCACAGTGGAGGGAAATCCAGCTATTTTGTTTGTTTTTTGCACACAATTTTACATTTTTCAGCAAAAGTTGGAGAGTCAGTCCACTATCTAATCCAAATCTGTTTCTTTTCAGTACAAAATGTGCTGGTTAACATCAATGTTTCTACTTAGCATGGTGTTTTTCATTTTTCCCTTTAGCTTTCTAATCAGCATAAAATAGCATAGGTTATTGGGGGGGTCCAAATCAACATGGGGGGGCAAGATCAACATTGGTGGGGCCATGGCCCCCACAAAAGGATACAAATCGACGCCCCTGTCTGAAGGTGACCTGTGACGAAAATCGGGTAGATTATGATAACAAAACGTATATAGCCAGGTCCTGATTCAAATTTGCATGTTTGCTACCAAGTTAAACATTTTCAAATTGTAGAATATTAACCTATTTTTCCCACACTGTGATCTTCAGAGGTCACGGATCAAGGTCCTTTTTTCAGGTCACGTAAATAACATAACAACAATCACATAACATATGTAACATATGGGTGTACCATGTTTCGTCAAAATTAATTGGAGTGTTTGGAATCTACATAGGGGCTGGAGCAGAACCCCAGTTTTGAGATGACCAAAAAAGCCCAGTACATACAGGGTCAAGAAATTTGTTCCTGTACAGTTGACTGCAAAAGCATTGCACCCGCTGTTAACGTGCCATAAAAGGACGGTTCCTTCAGATGTATTGTATGTCGCACGAGTGTCAACACAGCCGCACAAATCGGCACGGTGCTCTTGATCGCCTATGAGTCCGGACACCACAACACATGGTGTCGATAAGCGGTTACACATTCATGCAGCTTTCCTTGGTGTGACCCAAAGTTTTCCTGTGCCATTCCACAACCTGAGCCAATGCGGTGACGTACCTGGTGAGATGAAGCTTCGCAGACCAGGTGCAATGCACGAGACAAGGTCCATGTCAGATGTCTTGTACCTCCTGAAGATGGTGATGCTGTCAGAACAGTTCGAGATGGTCCAAGAGACCAAAAAGAAGGTCCAAACCATGGCAAGGTTTTCGCCTTGTTCTATGGACCGCACTTCCTGCGATCCTCACTGGTGACATCTGCAAAGGCTGACGACCTGGTCTACGACCATGACATCCAACAACTCAAGGACGTCATCCAGTTCAAGAACGTCGCAGACACCGTTACCAAGTCCATCAAGCGTCACTCTTCGTATTTGGACTCAGCGGGTGTTGCATTCGCTCTGTTTAATGCAGATGTCACGTCAGCTGAACGGCAGGAAATGGTTGCGACCATGGCAAACATTCCGAGGTCAACCGCCATTCCGCTTGACAGGCTAGAAGAGGCGAAAATCGGCCCGAGTAGTGATCTCAGGTCACTGCTAGGCAGCAGATCCTGGCTGCTGTTCGACCAGCTACATGACAACGCCGAATGGTTGCTGAAGCCGACAAACCAGCGGAACAGCGACGCTGGCTACAGGAGAGTCGTCAAGTACGTGCGACAGCTGGCGGTGGTGAACGACGTCGCCGAACGAGGGATCAAGCTGCTGCAGGACCTGATGGACCCGACCCAGGATGCGGAACAGCTTGCAGACTTAGTTCGGGTCGTGGAATGGCACAGGAAAACTTTCGGTCACATCAAAGAAAGCTATATGAGCTTTTAAACGTTTGTGGAAAGCATGCTGCATTGGGTGCAGTATTGAGTAATGGACACCACCGCGCCATGTTGTGCTTCTGTGCAAAAAGAAGTTACATGAATTTGCTCCCGTTTGTCGACACCATGTGCCGCGGTGTCCTGACTCCTGGGCGACCAAGAGCACCGTGCAGGGTTGTGTGGTTGTGTTGACATTTGTGCAATATACAATAAAACTGAAGGAGCCGACATTTTATAGCGCGTTAAGAGAGATTGCAATATTTTGCGGTCAAATGTACAAGAGCACACTTGTTAACCATATATGTACTTGATTTGTTGGTAATATCAAAATTTTAGGGGAGGCTTGGGGAGGGGGGGGGGTCTGCTCCAGCCCCATGTAGCTTCAAAGCCCGTGAATGAGTTTTGACGAAACTTTGTAGACACTTGCACACATATGTTTTTATGTTTCCAGGAGAAATTACCTTGATCGGTGAACTCAGGTTACAGTGTGGGAAAAAGTAGGTCAATGTCCAACAAATAGAAATTGCTTTAACTTCCCCACAAAAAGTCCAATTTGTGTCAGGAATCATCATCATCATCAATCATCACCTACTCGATCTTGGTCACAAGGTACCTTAGGTCATGTGTGATCACGCAATATTCGGAATTTTCTACGTGAATCTTGCGTAATTGACCGGACAACGTTTAAAGTTTTGGCCACTAGATGACAAAGTTTTCGTTCGATTTTCAAATTGTGTTGACCAAAATATTCCAAATTGACGTACAGAATTTGGCAAATTTGAGAAAGAATATTGAAGTCCCAAAGTCACAAGGGCCTCGCTTACGTTGTTCAGGAGAGGCAGGAGATTTTCTGATAGAGGGGACTGGAGCAGCTATATACAGCTATATAACTATATACAAAGACAAAACAAAGACGTATGTTCAGGTCATCCATAATAAACTCGTGGTTATTACAGTCTATCGTCTAGTTTTAAAACAGATGTCACATGAAAAAGGGTTGCCACAGGCACATATAAAAACATATAACAATTCCTCATACCAGCGGCATGGAGTCAGCCAGTACGGTAAGTATACTTGCAGAAGTCAGCAGGTATGAAGATAAGTGAGCAAGTATGATAAGAGGTCAGCGAGTATGATAAGAAGTCAGAAAGTAGATCCGGTCAATCTGACCGGTCCTATGCACAAATGCCGCCTGAGGCGGCGACCAAACGTGGGAACTGGTAGTAGCCTCAGTTCGTGTGGCAGTTCATTATACAGGGCAGGACCTCTGGAACAAAAACGGCGCCTGCCCATCTCTGTTCGCGACCTGGGGACATATTGGTCCCGGTCCTGACGGGTGTGGCGGTCACGGTGCTCGGCGACTGTTGAGATAGTGCCGGCTAAAGAAGCCGGCCCCTGTAGTCGGCGCACCTTGTGAAGTAGGCACAGCGTGTGGTATGGGGCCAAGTTCTCAGCGCTCATCCAGCCAAGACGCTCTAACAGATCCGTGACGCGGTCAAATTTAGATAATCCGAAAATAACTTTTGCTCCATAATGAATTTTTTTTAGAAACCGAGACCTATTCTTTTGGGAACTATTTTCGTACACCGAAATGCAGTACCGGATCTTAAAGAGGAACAAGACATTGACGAACACCGATATGACAGATGGTGGCAGGTTACCTCTGAGATACGATAGACCGGCCAAAGTTCCGAAACATCGTCTGGTAATGGTGGAAACATGCGAGTCCCAGAGGAGGGTGCGATCAAAAGTGAGCCCTATATTTTTTACTTCCGAACAGGGGAGCAATTGTTGATCGCCAAACGTTACAGTGAAGTTGGGGATATTGCGCAAATTGTGTTGGCTGCCAAAGACCATAAGATGGGCTTTCTCCGCAATTACTTTTAGACCTTTCCGCGGAACCAAACGTCGAGGGGGGTCAGGACGTGTTCCAACTCGTTAGCGACACTTTGGATGCGAGTTTTGTTTCCCGTGACCAAAATTTGTGTGCCATCTGCATACTGAACGACTACTGCGCCTTTAGCGAACAGACTGAGATCGTTGGCGAAGACGCAGTAGAGCAAAGGGTCGAGAGATGACCCTTGAAAGACTCCGATGTTGTTTGGAAGTGGAACAGATTTTAAGCCGCGACCCAGACTGTCAGTGACGCTGACACTCTGGGTATGGTCTTTCAGATAGGCCGAAAACCATGAAGTGTCAATACCGTGCTGGCTTAACACGCGCCCTGGAGGGCCTCTGAAAATTACGCGCACTGGAGGGGGGGGGGGGCGGATTCCGCCCGCCCCCGCCCCCTAAGATCTCGGCTCCTATTAAAGCTGGAGTAACGAAATTCGCAGGGTTGATGGGTACGGTAGTCTCCTCTATTGTGTGTAAATGTCATGACCTTAGGTCAACATCTTCAAGGTCAAATGAGGTCACATATGTTAAACTTTTCTTGTTTTGCGTGGCTTGGCTTGTCGTTGTTATGGATCGCTGTGATTGTGGTGAAATGCTCCAAAATGGGCATCAATGATGTTTTGGACATTACTAATGATGCAATGCAGATGCTAGTCCCGGCATTTGACCTCAGGTCGCCTATATAGCAGCATTTTATCAGGCCAGTTACCTGTTCCACTTACGGGAACAGGGCCGCCCGCCCGACTGCTCCGTCGGGCAGCCAGGCGCAATCAGCTTTGTGAAGAAAGGACTGACACAATGTACACAATGACAACAGTAGTTTGCAGGATGTGTAGGGAGTAACATGCAAAGCGACATCAATCGCATGACAGTCATTTGCATTGATGACAACATTCCAGTTGGCCAAGTTTGGTTCCATTCACCTGTCATGAACCTGACCTGACATGACCTCGGTGACCTAACATGATCTTGAAACTATGTAGCATAAAAATATACATCAAACAAGTCGCTAGTGTTTCCAAGAACACTTCCCTTTTGCCAATATACGGGAAGCGCATCAGCGCCGATTTTCGCGGTCTGGCGCTACGAAATGTTTTGACTTTAACGCCCCTAACCAGAAAAGAACTCGGATTTCGCCCCCCCCCATCCCCCTCCAGTGCGCGTGTTAATTTGGTCAAGCGTTTTGAATGGTCTATCACATCAAAGCATTTGCTCTGGTCCAGGAGGCAAAGGAGGGACATCTCACCACGATCATACCAGCCGATATAGCAGACGGTGAGCAATTGGACAGTTTTTGTTTCATCACAAGCTCAACTATAAACAGAAAATGACGCGAGGGCAGCACGTATTACTCCCGGGTCAATGGCAAACCACCGTACTAGAAGACCTTGAGGCGATAACTTCATCAGCTGCTCGGATATTAAAATTATCGAACAAAGGTCACACAAATTGGAGTCCTTGTGTAAATTTCATCATGGAACGGGAATAGCATGGGCGAACGTGCTTGGAAAACTCTTTTGAAAAGGTGGTTGCGCTACTGACTAGACTCGACGATCGCGGTGACTCGTTAGGCGTCAGATGCAATGTTAATGCGGACATCGGGGGATCTCCAGTAAAGAAAGAAAACAGGTAGGTTCCTGATGCCATTTAAGAACTCTGAAATATGCGCCCGCGACAAACGCGCCCGGATGCTCACTAGTGTGTGCGCGAATAATATAGCTACAATTTATGAGACTCTGTCTCCATAAAATATGATGCGTAGTGCATTTATGAAAGTTAGCGTGCCTTCAGACGTCAATTTCATTGCCACTTACAGTGATATATTGCGCATATTGTTACTTTGCGTATTGTCTTCTGGAACTCTTTTCAACCATAGACGGCGGGCCGCCGGCGTGGCGGCGACGCCCGCGGTCCGCGTCTCGTCCCCGACCGCCCGCCATTCATAATATGGCGGAACGCGGAACCATACCCTGAAAGTTAACACGCGCACTGGAGGGGGGAGGGGTGCGAAATCCGCCCACCCATCCGGTTTTTCGTGCATAACTCCGGATTTTACCCGTCGATATACACCTTTTTTTGTGTACCTGCTTAAAAATGACCAGGCGCGTCGTTTAAAGCAAGAAAAATGGAAATCAGCCGAACATTTTTCGAGTTAGGGGCCGTTAAAGTTACAAAAAATTCGTAGCGCAAGACCACAAAAATCGGCGCTGATGCGCTTGCCGTATATCCGCAAAAGGGAAGTATTCTTGGCAACACTAGCGACTTGTTTGATGTATATTGATATGCTATGTAGTTTCAAGGTCATGTTAGGTCACCGAGGCCAAGTCAGGTCAAGTTCATGACAGGTTAATGGGACCAAACTTGGTCAACAGGAATATTGTCATAAATGCACTACTGTTTGTCATTGTGTACTATTTGTCATTGCGTTTCCATACTTTATTCATGTACGTACTTCGCGAAGCCGATTGCGCCGAGCTGCCCGACGGAGCAGGCTGGCGGGCGGCCCGGTTCCGGGAACTGGAACAGGTAACTGACCTGATAAAGTGCTGCTATATAGGTGACCGGAGGTCAAATGTTGGGTCTAACATCTGTATTGCATTATGATTAATGTCCAAAACATCATTGATGCCAATTTTGGAGCACTTAAACACAATCACAGCGATTTATAACAATGACAAGCCAAGCCACTCAAAACAATAAAATTTTGACAAATGTGACTTCATTTGACCTTGAAGATATTGACCTAAGGTCATGAAGTCTGCACACAATAGAGGTCACTACCGTACCCATCCACCCTGCGAATTTCGTTCCCCCAACTTTAATAGGAGCCGAGATCTTAGGGGGGGGGGCGGAATCCGCCCCCCCCCCCCTGCAGTGCGCGTAATTTTCAGAGGCCCTCCAGGGCGTTTGTTAATGGTTCCCAACGCCAAGGTTAAATTACAGCTTAGTTCTTCGATTTGTGGACATTCATCGTCTGTTGTGTTGATAATGCGGCACACAATAAAAAAAAATCGTGCATGGATCACTGATGGCCTTATTTTCGGGGGTTCAAATCCCGAACATAATTTTGCATGATCGCAACTGAGCTTCGCGAATGCATGACATTATGCCATAGTGATGCGACTTTTTAAAATTATTCGCCCGTTTATCTGATATTGCGGCAAGCAATTATAAATTCGTGGATGCGGGACCCGCGACTAGGACCGCCGCCAGGGTCGCTAGTTATCGACTATGAGATCAAATTGATCCGTTGTTGTAAAATTGCCTTACTGGGTAATACATTTCAGATGTTTTTTTTTACATGTATCGTTTTCCGGATGTCCGTGCGCGAAAATTTGTGTCGGAATTTTGTGGTTGAAAGTCGCACGTCGTCAATCCATTGATGTTGCTAATCGCATCAATGGCGGCATCGTTTTGGGGTTCCAAATCCCGAACCGAATTTTGAACAACCTGACCGCAACTGAGCTTAATGGTCGTCGAATTCATGATATCATAAGGCAGTGCTGCGACTTTTTAGATTCGTGACCCGTTTTCTTGATATCGCGGCAAACAATAACAACTTCGTGAATGGATCAATGACGGCATTATTTTTAGGGTCCAAATCTCGAAGCTAATTTTTTAACAAAATGATCGCAACTAAGCTGAACGTTCGACGAATTCATGATATTACAATGCAATGCTGCGATTTTTTTTACATTTATTGCATGATTTCTTGGTATTGTTGAATTTATGACAATGTCGGGCCGCTCTGCCTATAGTTTCCCCTTGCCCGCCGATTGGCGGCGCTAGTTTCGCCGCCCGACGACCGGTGGCTAATGTCCGCGCTTGACGCGTAACGTGCATCAATGCACATGGTTGATCAGAGGACATTGGTGTCGATTTCTATGCCTTTTGTGGAGGCTGTGTCCCTTCCACGACCTGAAGTCACCCCCACCACAACTTTTGCTTCGCCCCTCCCCAATTTTAAAGACCAAGGAAATGCTTCGACCTATCGTCGTCACAGTTCAGGTCTAATGTGCTTCGATGCTTCATCAAGGCCGGTGTGCCTGCATATGGACGCTGAACATTTTATTTAAGCCGCTGTGTGTTTGTAGGTATGTGGGGTGGGGGAGGGGGGAGGGTGACGGGACGGTGACGATTGGTCAGAGCCTGTATGATACAGCAGTCGCATGTCTTGACTCAGAGTTTTTATGTGGACATTTATTGTGCACTGGTATTTTGTTTCTGTGACATCACCTGTTATTAGGTGTTTTTTTTGTCTGTTGGCGATGATGCCGAATAATCACAACATTAATCCTCATAGTCTCGGGGTCTTTTTACGACCCCCCCCCCCCCGAGGTTTTCCGCGGATAGTGAAAAAACAGTGCGCGGCAGCGCGCCGATATTTCGCATACCGTTTCTCACATCAATTTGGCATGTTGTGACAAAATTCTGGGGTCAGGTCATCTACGGCCAACGAGTTATTGAAGGTCATGTGAGGTTACCTCCAAAAACGTTCAGCCAGTCGTCACGCTGTAACGAATAAAGATATTTGAATTACACTTTCATCGTTCGCTTAGCTTTAGTGATGCAAAGAAACGCATCAGAGGAATTTGGGATTTTTTAAAAGTTTTTGATGACGTATTACTTTCGCATATTTGCCCCTTGAGGCTAAAATCCTAGATTCTGGCTAAAGTAAGCATTTTTATGGGAGCAATTTGATTTTAAGCGTCGTTTTGAGGTCCGCTCTATCCATTATAGAAGTAAAAATTATAGAAAATTGACAACTTAATATTTCGAAAATTTCTAAAAAATAGAATGTTGGTTATTGAGTTGGCAAAAACTGTATGGCCATGATCGATTTCGCCTTCCTTTTCGGATATTTTTTTATTAATATTTTTCAAATATTTTTCTTCAAATCTACCCCAAAATGAACTCTCCGGAGCCAAACACATGATGTCAGTTGTGAGCACATAGACGTCACTTTTGGTCATATCAGTTGTGACGTCACTTTTGGGGACATAATTTTTTGGGGTGGATGCGATGCCCAGTTTGAAGAATAGAGGCGGCGTTTATCGAACCCCCTCACCCCCCCCCCACAACGAGACGGGGTGTAAAGATCTGACCCGAAAGACGTCGAATAAAACACAGAATTTGTAAGATCTGAAGATGAAGCGGGCGAAATCCGATGAGTTTTTTTTGGTGGGAAGGGGCGAGTCCAGTGCTTTGACACTTCGCCTCCCCCCAGTTTTCTTCCTAAAAATCGACAACCTTGCCGGACTGCCTGTCAGTGTGTCACAGTGCGCCACAGTGCGACGGACAGCGTGACTGACCGCCTGTCAATGCACCACAGTGTGACGGACAGTGAGACGGACCGTCCGTCAGTGCGCCACACTGTGACGGACAGTGTGACAGACCGCCTGTCAGTGTACTGGTTGGTTATTGGGTTTTATGACACGTCGACCGTTGAGTCATGTAGCGTGGCCAATCTCTCACGATGACTGGCCGCGGGAGAAGAGTAGCGACAGGTGATACTCGAACCCACAATCTTTCGATTGTGAGACGGGCAACATACCCCTAGACTACTCGTCCCCTGTCAGTGTTCAACAGTGTGACTGACCGCCTGTCAGTGTGCGACAGTGTGACAGACAGTGTGAAGGACCGTCTGTCAGTGTGCCACAGTGTGACGGACAGTGTGACGGACCGCCTGTCAGTGTTCAACAGTGTGACGGACCGCATGTCAGTGTGTGACAGTGTGACGGACAGTGTGACGGACCGCCTGTCAGTGTGCCACAGTGTGACGGACAGTGTGACGGACCGCCTGTCAGTGTGCCACAGTGTGACGGACAGTGTGACGGACCGCCTGTCAGTGTTCAACAGTGTGACGGACCACATGTCAGTGTGCGACAGTGTGACAGACAGTGTGACGGACCGTCTGTCAGTGTGCCACAGTGTAACGGACAGTGTGACGGACCGACTGTCATTGTTCAACAGTGTGACGGACCGCCTGTCAGTGTGCGACAGTGTGACGGACAGTGTGACGGACCGACTGTCATTGTTCAACAGTGTGACGGACCGCATGTCAGTGTGCGACAGTGTGACGGACAGTGTGACGGACCGCCTGTCAGTGTGCCACAGTGTGACGGACAGTGTGACGGACCGACTGTCATTGTTCAACAGTGTGACGGACCGCCTGTCAGTGTGTGACAGTGTGACGGACAGTGTGACGGACAGTGTGACGAACCGCCTGTCAGTGTGCCACAGTGTGACGGGCCGACTGCCAGTGTTCAACAGTGTGACGGACCGCCTGTCAGTGTGCGACAGTGTGACGGACAGTGTGACGGACCGCCTGTCTGTGTGCGACAGTGTGACAGACAGTGTGACGGACCGTCTGTCAGTGTGCCACAGTGTGACGGACAGTGTGACGGACCGCCTGTCAGTGTTCAACAGTGTGACGGACCGCATGTCAGTGTGCGACAGTGTGACGGACAGTGTGACGGACCGCCTGTCAGTGTGCCACAGTGTGACGGACAGTGTGACGGACCGACTGTCAGTGTTCAACAGTGTGACGGACCGCCTGTCAGTGTGCGACAGTGTGACGGACAGTGTGACGGACCGACTGTCAGTGTTCAACAGTGTGACGGACCGCCTGTCAGTGTGCCACAGTGTGACGGACAGTGTTACGGACCGACTGTCAGTGTTCAACAGTGTGACGGACCGCCTGTCAGTGTGCGACAGTGTGACGGACAGTGTGACGGACCGCCTGTCAGTGTGCCACAGTGTGACGGACAGTGTGACGGACCGCCTGTCAGTGTGCCACAGTGTGACGGACAGTGTGACGGACCACCTGTCTGTGTGCCACAGTGTGACGGACCACATGTCAGTGTGCGACAGTGTGACGGACCGCCTGTCAGTGTGCCACAGTGTGACGGACCGCCTGTCAGTGTGCCACAGTGTGACGGACAGTGTGACGGACCGACTGTCAGTGTTCAACAGTGTGACGGACCGCCTGTCAGTGTGCGACAGTGTGACGGACAGTGTGACGGACCGCCTGTCAGTGTGCCACAGTGTGACGGACAGTGTGACGGACCACCTGTCAGTGTGCCACAGTGTGACGGACAGTGTGACGGACCGCCTGTCAGTGTGCCACAGTGTGACGGACAGTGTGACGGACCGCCTGTCAGTGTGCCACAGTGTGACGGACAGTGTGACGGACCACCTGTCAGTGTGCCACAGTGTGACGGACGGTGTGACGGACCACCTGTCTGTGTGCCACAGTGTGACGGACGGTCGAGGTGCCGCGGGTGCCACTGTACGCCCACTGTAACTGGGTCGGTAACAGGAGGCGGCAACCACAGCCGGTCGGCTCGGGTGTCGTGGGCGGCGCCGAGCTGCCAGATCCGGCGCCGGATCTGGCAGCTCGGTCGTAACACGCGCAGCGACAGAGGGCCGAATAGGAGCGAAGTGGCCAAACAGGCGTTGCCCGGCTCTACCGGTGAAATTGCTGCACATAAGCTTTGCATAAATATATTCTAAATAAATAAAGGATAGCAGCAAGGAGAAAGTGATAGTCGTAGGAGACTCTCGTGTGCGGCATTTAGATAGGGTATTCTGTAAAGGTCGTAGAGGCAGGAGGTACATCACCAGGCCTGGTGCCAAGGTCAAAGACCTGGTCCCAGTGGTAACACAGGCCACCAGTGAGAACCAGTTTAGTGCAGTTGTGGTGCAGGTAGGAGTGAATAACATAGGTCCTGCTAGGAGTGAGGAGCTGCTGCAGGACTACAGGGCCCTTCTGGCCACCCTGAAGCAAAGCAATAGCAGAGTTATTGTGACAGCTATTCTGCCTAGGGCTGGAGTCTTCCCTGAGTGGAGCTCTAGGGCACTGGCAGCCAATGCCAGGGTAGGTAGCCTCTGCAATGAGTTAGGTTTGACCTTTGTTGACAAGTGGTGCAGGTTTTATGGCTCATGGGACCTCTATCAGAGGGATGGCCTGCACTTCTCCGAGAAGGGGGTGCAAGTGTTAAGCAAAGTATATGAACATGTCCTGCAGGGAAACTAGATAATGGGGTGGGGAGGGAAGAAGTGGCATTGCCATCTCAGGGATATGCCAATAGTGACAGCATAGGTAATAGAACCTCACAGTCAGCAAATAGGAATAGCAGTAGATAAAGGGGGCAGAGTGGTAGCTCATCCAGAGATGATAGAGCTACTCAACATGAAAAAGCCAAAGAGGGTTATGAAACTTTTGTTAAGTGTATGATGCTTAATGCTCAGAGCATTCGATCCAAATTTGATGAGTTCAAGTGTTATGTTGCTGAGGAGAAACCAGATTTTGTTTGCTTTACCGAGGCATGGGTCAGTGAGGGATATTTTGGGGATAACTTGCAGGACTATGAGATCCAGGGATACAATATGTTTTCATGCAATAGGGGTCCAGCAGTGAAAGGGGGTGGTGTAATGCTCTATGTGAAAAGCTTATACGGTTCCCAAAAAGTAGCAGATGGGGTAAAAAATGTGTCTGTGGAGTCCATTTGGGGTGGGGGGGGGTAGTCGCCCCCCCTGCCGTCAAACAGGGGGCGCCCCCCTGAAATTTGAGGAGGCCCCTATCCGGAAATGCACAGGAAAAAAGTGAGCAATGAGGCCGACGAGACACGAGAGGAGGCCTGCAAGATGTGAGAGGAGGCCCCTAATTTGAAGAAGGAGTCACCTAGGAGAGGATAGGAGGCCCCAGAAATCACGGAGTGCCAACAATTGGCACGGAGGCCCCCAGGAATGCAAAGGATGCCCCCAGGATTGCAAAGGAGGCCCCCAGGATTGCAAAGGAGGCCTCCAGGATTACAAAGGAGGCCCCCAGGATTGCAAAGGAGGCCCCCAGGATTGCAAAGGAGGCCCCCAGGAGTGCAAAGGAGGCCTCCAGGATTACAAAGGAGGCCCCCAGGATTGAAAAGGAGGACCACAGGATTGCAAAGGAGGCCCCCAGGATTGCAAAGGAGGCCCCCAGGTTTGCAAAGGAGGACTCAAGGATTGCAAAGGAGGCCCCCAGGAATGCAAAGGAGGTCCCAGGATTGCAAAGGAGGCCTCCGGGATTGCAAAGGAGGCCCCCAGGAATGCAAAGGAGGCCCTCACGATTGCAAAGGAGGCCTCCAGGATTACAAAGGAGGCCCCCAGGATTGCAAAGGAGGCCCCCAGGATTGAAAAGGAGGCCCCAGGATTGCAAAAGAGGCCCCCAGGATTGCAAAGGAGGCCACCAGGATTTCAAAGGAGGCCTCCAGGATTGCAAAGGAGGCCCCCAGGATTGCAAAGGAGGCCCCCAGGTTTGCAAAGGAGGACTCCAGGATTGCAAAGGAGGCCCCAGGATTGCAAAGGAGGCCCCAGGATTACAAAGGAGGCCACCAGGATTACAAAGGAGGACTCAAGGATTGCAAAGGAGGCCCCCGGGAATGCAAAGGAGGCCCCCAGGATTGCAAAGGAGGCTCCAGGATTGCAAAGTAGGCCCCCAGGTTTTCAAAGGAGGCCCCCAGGATTGCAAAGGAGGCCTCCAGGATTACAAAGGAGGCCCCCAGGATTACAAAGGAGGCCCCAGGATTGCAAAGGAGGCCCCCGTGATTACAAAGGAGGACTCCAGGATTGCAAAGGAGGCCCTCAGGATTGCAAAGGAGGACACCAAGATTGCAAAGGAGGCCTCAGGATTGCAAAGGAGGCCCCATGATTACAAAGGAGGACTCCAGGATTGCAAAGGAGACCCCCAGGATTGCAAAAGGAGGCCTCCAGGATTGCAAAGGAGGCCCCAGGATTGCACAGGAGGCCCCTAGGATTGCAAAGGAGGCCCTCAGGATTGCGAAGGAAGCCCACAGGATTGTAAAGGAGGCCCCCAGGATTGCAAAGGAGGCCCCAGGATTGCAAAGGAGACCCCCATGATTGCAAAGGAGGCCCCCAGGATTACAAAGGAGGCCCCCAGGATTGCAAAGGAGGCCCTCAGGATTGCAAAGGAGGCCCCCAGGATTGCAAAGGAGGCCCCAATACGGGAAGGGAGACCTCAGAAAATGAGAGAAGGCCCTAAGACGGAAGAGAAAGCCAGTGGATATGAGTTGAGGTTTCGGAGACGTAAAAGCAGTCCCCGAAACGGGTAAGGTTCCACCAAGATAGAAAAGGATAATCCAGAAAAGTGTCAGGAAGCACCTAATTCGGAAGAGGACGATATAAGATTGGAAAGAGACCCTATGATGCACGAGGAAGCCCCCAAAATAGGAGAGAATGGCCATTAGATAAGAGGGATGGCTCCCAGGCGAGAAAGAAGGCTTCAAGACGGGTAAGAAGGTCCCCAGGAAATGACAAGGTAACTGAGATAGGAAAGGTTGCGTGTAATTTGGAAGAGGAGCCACCTAAGAGAGAACAGGAGTCCACCAGGAAATAAGAGGCCAACCTTAAAATGGGAAAAGATAGAATCAAAACGCGGAACAGGAGGCCCGGAAGACGTGAATAGGAGGCCCCTAATTTGAAAAAGAAAGCCTCCAAAAGAAAAAATGAGGCCCCTGCCGGGCTGGAGAGGAGTCCCTCGAGATGGAGTAGGAGGTCTCCAGGGCCGAATGAGGCCCCGACGACCGGAAGGAATTCCCAGGAAATGAGAGAAGGCCCTTAAAATGGGAGTGGTAGGTAGCAGGTATGGAAGGAGGCGAGGTTTCCAAAATTGAAGATCCCCCAAGACAAGCTTTGCGAGTACAAAGGAGGAGGCCCACGAGGCGTGGCAGGAGGCCCCTAATTTGGCAGAGGATGCCCCTGGAACATGAGAGGAAGTCCCATGCCATGTTAAAGGGGCCCCAGGATGTGGGAGGAGGTCCTCCAAAAGGGAGAGGAGGACCATTGAATATGGAGGAGGGTAGGACGGACGAGAAGACGTCCAAAACCGGTAAAGAAGCTCCAGGAAATGAGACGAGACCCCTAAGACGCGAGAGGAGGTCTATAATTTGCTAGAAGCACCTGAAATGGCAGGAGTCGTGCCGGGGTACTTGAAAATCACGACATGGGCCCAAAAAGATCCGGCCGGGGCCCCTGAAAATCTCGCTGAGCCTATGGATACCAAAAATTCACGCCCGGATCATGAAAATCACGCTAGGGGTACGATAAGTCGTACCGTTCCCCAACAGTAGCATTTGGACACAAATGAAGCCGGGGCAACGAAAAACAATCCGGACATGGATAATCACTCTTGGGCCCCAACAATGACACCAAAAGCATCCAAAACGTATTGGACACCCACAAAGTGTCGAGGTCGCTAAAACTCGCGCTAGGGATCCAAGCAAATGACGTAGGGACACAAAAGATTACATTGGACTAAACAAGTCGCGTCGCAGCCTTCGAAAATCTCACTGGGGACCAAAAAAGTCGCGCCTGGACCCCAAAGGTTGCTGCTGCCCCAAAAATCACTTATCAACCGGAATGTCACCCTGCGCCCAAAAAGAAAATCGGGTCAAGGTCCCCGCAAAACCCGTTGGGCACTGGAAAAAAAACGTGTCAGGGTACCGAAAAAAATCGCACCTGGAGACCGAAGAATCGTACCAGGACCCAAAAATATCACATAAGGACCTGTATAAAAAATAGAACTCCTTCGGTGGCCGCAGTGACATATCAAAGCCGGGCAAATGGCCCCTCCCTCCTAAGAGGGATATGCTCCCAAGAATCGAGCCGAGGCCCCCAAAAGTAGCGCTGGGACCACAAAAATTCGCGTCGGTCCACCAGAATTCGCGTAGGGGCTCAAAGTAAATACGTCGGGCCCCAGAAAACTCGCTCCGAGGCACGAAAATCTGCAACAGGAACCGCCAAGATCGCGTTGGGGTCACAGCTAAGTACAACGCGTCTCGCAAACTCGAACCGGTCCCACCAAATTTCGCGCTCGGACCCACAATTCGGTAGAACCAAAAATTTCGCGCTCGGACCCATCGGTAGTACCAAAAATGTGGTCTGGGCATCAAAAATTAACGTCGGGGCTGCCAACAATTGGCGTCTATGGCCCCACATAGGCACCGTGTGACCCCCAAAGTCCAATCGGTATCCGAAAAATAAAGCCCGAGCCCTCCAAAATCAGGAGGGATTGCAAAAAAGACTGGGTCAGGACAATGGTTCTGGAGCACCGAACATGTCATCAGATGCCTTGACAAATCGCGTACGGCATCGAAAAACATACTGGAGCTCGAAGAAAATCGAGGTGAGATACAAAAACATGGCACCAGGGACTCGAAACATCAGGGCGGGATTCGGAAGTTAAAGAAAATTCAGAAGAGATCCACAAAAATCGCGTTGAGCCCAGATAACTGGCGTTGGGTCCCGGAACCACGCGCCTGGGCGCGATAAGTCGCGCTGGGACCCAGAAAAAACGCACCGAAGCCTCAAAATCGTACTGGGGCCCCACAAATGTGCGTCAGAAGCCCCAAATAAACACAGCGGGACCCTAAGAGCACAACGGGGACCGAAAATGCGACTGGCCCTTCAAAGCGCAGTCTCGTAAAAAGCGGCAGGGTCCGAAAACATGCGTTGTAGCCATAACTATATATACCGCGAACACAAAAAAAACGAAAAACAAAAACACCGGAAGCTCTCAAGGCACACAGGGGCCATATGACCGCACAAGGGCTTGAAAAGAGGCTGGGGCCGCAAAAAGCAACATGATCCGAAAACGAACAAAAATACCGGGCACTAAGTAAACACATCGAGATCTTTGAAAGCGCCCCGACAACTAAAAAAAAATATTCGGTGCGCAAAAAAAGCAACAAACCCTAAAACGAGCAGGGGTTTCGAAAATGCGTTGGGCCTCTAACAAAAATGAATTGGAGCCTTAAGACACATCCGTAGACGAAGAAATACGAAACGGGTCCAAAGAAGTACACTCAGGCAGGGCTTCGGTTCGGTAGCCAACCTGGAAGCATGTTTAATCAAAGATATGAGGTGCATCAAAGCTCAGCGGGTATCCGCATTTCTTCACCATAAAATATGGTAAGAAGGGAACTAATGATCGAATTTAAGTAATTGAATTTTCGCAGCGAACGCCCATACGAAGCATTTATCACGTCAGATATGGCGCAAGTCTATCATGTGGCAGCAATTAACAAAGCGTAGGAGGCCCAGCAGAATCCGTAGCATCGCACGAAGTGTGGCGAATGCGCCGAATGCGCAAGATGGATGTGCACGTGCACTAACGTTGGCGTCGTGGCGACCGGGCACTATGAACTGGAATGTCTGAAATTGGAAAATTTTACATTTTAAAGTGATTTGTGCAGGTGTAATTTCAGCAGTGCGAGGTGACTTATCAAGGAATACCAAAATAATACATTTGAACAGGTTGTGGGAGCTAGGGTTGAAATCCGACGAATCAGAAGCGATAGTGGTAGATT
Organism: Ashinkailepas kermadecensis; assembly: GCA_034440615.1. Taxonomy (NCBI): domain Eukaryota; kingdom Metazoa; phylum Arthropoda; class Thecostraca; family Neolepadidae; genus Ashinkailepas; species Ashinkailepas kermadecensis. The sequence goes on from JAOTOM010003837.1 coordinate 171,494, forward strand.
AGGCCCCTCCACAGGATAATTCAGTTGATCACTAATTATTTTATTTAAAAAGTTCCCCTTTGACAAAATAGTGGTCGAAATCGGAAGACTTTATTCAGTAGTTGGACCCCCTCCAAATACGTTTGCCCCCTCCCCTTGACGCAAATATAGGTGCGTCACTGGTCTCCCGATAATTTTCAGAAACTTACGCCCATGGAGCAAAGTCAACATTGCGGGGGTAATTTCCCCCTCACAAGCATACAAAACAACAGCGATGCCCCATATTAAATGGGAGGAATGATGTTTTAAAATGTATTTTATTCCTACAAAGTTGTCTTCTGTGATTACAGCCTGCATGATTAGAGCTTCCCAGCTTCAGTACCTTCTCAACGACATAATTTACAAAACGGTACAGCACAGCGATAACCATGGGCGTGACGGCGTGGAATTCGTAGGTTTTGCATTATTTATGCATTGTCATTGTTACCTTGTTGCATTGCCATTGATGCATGGTTGTTCAATGCTTGTTCTTGCTGTGAATTTATTCGCGGAGTATTTATTATTTTAGCTTCTGTACCAAGTGCCTTGCAGCCAGCACCAAATGTTATGAAAAAAATTTATCAATCCCTAAGATGACGATCAGAAAACCAATTCAATCCACTTCTCGTTGTCACCTTCGCGAAATTGTTGTCCTGGGTCTGAGAAATGATCGTTTAAGTTTGTTTATGAGATCAAGCTGGTGGGAATGACTAACAGTAGTGATGAACCTAGCTATATTCAGTTAAACTTGGTGAACAAAGAAGTGGGTTGATCAATGGGAGATATCTTTAAAATATGCTCAGCACGAGCCCCACCAGCTCGCTACAATCTAGAGGCCAGCGGGAAGATTCTTCTCGTCGATAAAGCATACAGATATTGGTTTGTTTTGGCACTGACGTATTTATCTACATTTGCTTATTTATACCCTGAAATGGCTCGGTTCTCAGCGGGAAAAAAACGATTCTTGCTATTGCGCTTTGCGTAAATTATATACCATGCCAAGAACAAACAAGACATCAATATGAAATCATGTTCCCATTCGGGAACCATACTAAGAGCCTAAAAAGCAAGAGGAGGCCCTAACACAGTGGAGGCCCCTTTTCGAGGAGCAGGAGGCCCCCTGTCAACATTGCCCCCCTGGAAGAATTTCGTGGCGACGCCACTGACTGGAACCAGCTGCCAGGAACCATTGTCAGGAGAAACACACTGAACATCTTTAAAAACTGCATAGACAATCATTATAAGAATAGGGGGCTTGTTTTTTTTTGTTCCAGGGAGGGTTGATCGACAGGGAGGAGTTGGGAGTTGGGAGGAGTTTGCAATTGTTGAGTGTGTTATGCAATAGCAAGTGAGTCTCTTATTAAGTCTAAACGCTTTATAACTTTATATAGGGTGTACCTAGCAGTGGATTCTGCACCTTCCTTTGGGATGTGATACTGATGAGATTGTCTATGGTAGCACAATGGGTATGATGGGAGGAGTTTGTAATTGTTGAGTGTATTATGCAATAGCAAGTGAGTTCCTTATTAAGTCTAAATGCTTTCGAACTTTATATAGGGTGTACCTAGCAGTGGATTCAGCACCTTCCTTCGGGATGTGATACTGATGAGATTGTCTATGGTAGCATAATGGGTATGATGGGAGGAGCTTGTAATTGTTCAGGGTGTTATGCAATAGCAAGTGAATGGTGCTAGATAGGCTGGGATATATAGCTTCCTAGGAACTTGGGATAAGGGATTGATTGGGGTGAGAGTATGTACATTTCTAGTACCTTTTCTAGATAGGCTTAACCCAGATGGGCTCCTGTGGCTGTTATTAAGCCTTAATACTTTATGACTTTATGACTTTTATGACTATTCGCATGAGTTTTCAGAAGACTTCCACAAATATTCTCAACGACTTCACCCGTTTCGTTTTCTTGTCACTCGATGGACCTTGAAATGGCGAGATATTTGTAATTTGCATCAGGTACATGTTTATACGATTAAAGAAAAAGCATCACAAGTATTCACTTTCAAAACGGTATAATTGCCTACCCACGCATAAGTGCCTACCCACGCATAATTGCCTCCTCGCGCATAATTGCCTACCCACGCATAATTGCCTACCCACGCATAATTGCCTACCCACGGATAATTGCCTACCCACGCATAATTGCCTTCCCACGGATAATTGCCTACCCACGCATAATTGCCTTCCCACGCGTAATTGCCTTCCCACGCATAATTGCCTACCCACGCATAATTGCCTACCCACGCGAGCCCAGTGTGAGCAGGCTCAGTCTGACCCCACACAGCTGTGATTGGGAGTAATGCCCATATTTGGAGTAATGTCCATGTTGGGAGTAATGTCCATATTGGGAGTAATGTCCATATTGGGAGTAATGTCCATATTGGGAGTAATGCCCATATTGGGGGTAATGTCCATATCGGGAGTAATGTCGACAGCGAGTTGGCTTCAACTGCAGGTCACTGGGGCCCTTTGTTTTTCCTGAATAGTATAGGACACGCGGCCGCTGGTAAGCCCAAACTATGATTATCTTCAGGTAAATGGCTTGGCTACGTGATATTCGTGTGTTTGGTAACTCTTTGGGTGTACTTATGATTTTAGTTTGTTCATCTGTTCACCTTTCGCCTATCACTAACCCGGAATGTCAGCAAGCATCCTCCTTGACGTTGTTGGGTAACATGTGTCAAGTTCTGCTTTTAACATGTCAAAAGTTGGATGGAAACTGGTGGTTGGAATATTTGCTGAGAGTAAACATGGACAATTTATTCGAATTCAACACTCAAAATTACGTTTAGATGGTCCGGAGCCATTGCAAACAGCTACCAATCACCCCTCAGATAGCGCAAATTACTATGTGAACGAACACGATTTAAATTATTCGTATATATATATATATATATATATATATATATATATATATATATATATATATATATATATATATATATATATATATATATATATATATATCTATATATATATATATATATATATATATATATATATATATATATATATATATATATATATATATATATATATATATATATATATATCTATATATATATATATATATATATATATATATAAATATATATATATATATAAATATAAATATATATATATATATATATATATATATATATATATATATATATATATATAAGGCCATCGTACATTCGACGACCGAATCGCACAGTGCGAAACTAATCGTGTGAACCGTTCCGTCGCAGGCTATGAACCGTTCCGTCGCATGCTATGAACCGTTCCGTCGCATGCTATGAACCGTTCCGTCGCAGGCTATGAACCGTTCCGTCGCATGCTATGAACCGTTCCGTCGCATGCTATGAACCGTTCCGTCGCAGGCTATGAACGATCACTGCCCGGATTTCCGCGGTACCAGCTGGTGGGTGATCCAGTGTCTGGTGTGAATAATCTTGAGATCACCAACGTGACCCTGGAGGACGACGGCTGGTTCCAGTGCCAAGTGTCTCCCAGCGGAGGTCAAGAAGCCATTCGAACAGCGGCTTTCGTCACCGTTCTCCGTGAGTTGACCGTGAGACACTGGGCAACTCCAGCGGCCATCATCTCACCAAACACAGCATTTGAATTGACCGTGAGACACTGGGCAACTCCAGCAGCCACCATCTCACCAAACACAGTGTTTGAGTTGACCGTGAGACACTCGGCGATCCCAACAGATAAAATCTCACAAAACAGTGTTTGCGCCGGATGACCCGTCCTCACCCCGGGTTGTGCAACAACCAGCACTCGACCAGTTGTGCATTACGTGACATGGCATGTGCCATGCATTTTCTGCATGGCACATTTTGGTATGGCATCTGCATGGCATATGCCATACCAAAATTTGGTTTCATGATTTACGCAAATATTCACGTTTGTTGAAAAATATTGAGCAGTAGAAATGACTCCTCAGAAGAAAAAAATCCATCCAAACGGTGCATGCCAGTCCCGTTCGCCTTTGTATTTATGGTGACTTGCCGTTAGTTGCTTGTCGTTAGCTGCTTGCCGTTAGTTGCTTGTCGTTAGCTGCTTGCCGTTAGTTGCTTGTCGTTAGCTGCTTGCCGTTAGTTGCTTGTCGTTAGCTGCTTGTCGTTAGCTGCTTGCCGTTAGTTGCTTGTCGTTAGCTGCTTGCCGTTAGTTGCTTGCCGTTGGTTGTTTGCCGTTGGTTGTTTGCCTTGCAATGATAGTATTTCATAAACATGATCATCCGGGCACGAACGAGCCAGGTGTATGCCAGGTGTATGCCAGGTGTATGCCAGGTGTATGTCAGATGTATGGCAAGTGTATGCTAGGTGTATAGCAGGTGTATGGCAGGTGTATGACAGGTGTATGTCAGGTGTATGTCAGGCATATGTCAGGTGTATGTCAGGTGTGTATCAGGTGTATGTCAGGTGTATGCCAGGTGTATGCCAGGTGTATGCCAGGTGTATTCCAGATGCATGTCAGGTGCATGCCTATGTATGCCAGGTGTATGCCAGGCGCATGCAAGGTGTATGTCAGGTGTATATCAGATGTACGCCAGGTGCATGCCTGTGTATGTCAGGTGTATGCCTAATCTGTGCGACGAGAAGGTCGCAGATGCAACTGATGCATTAACCACCTGCCACAATCCCGGTGAAGTCTGGTTTGTTCCCAGTGAAGCCGGTCTCGGTGGTGGTGACGTCATCAGCTCGAGAGCCCAGACCAGGTGTGTTTGAGGTGAGGGAGGGCAGCGACCTCAGCCTGCAGTGTGACGTCACCGAAGCCAAGCCGGCCGCCACAGTGCAGTGGCAGCGAAACGGAGCCAACATCTACCCAGGTAACTCAGATCTGTAGTGGCAGCGAAACGGAGCCATCATCTACCCAGGTAACTCAGATCTGCAGTGGCAGCGAAACGGAGCCAACATCTACCCAGGTAACTCAACTCAGTGGTGTACCACGGTATTACGGGACATCAGTGCTCACCATGCAACTAAGTTTAGTAGTGTATCATGGTAGTACGAAACATCAGGGTGCACAGGATAACTAAGCTCAGTAATGTATTATGGTATTGCGGGACATCAGGGTTCACCAGGTAACTAATTTCAGTAATGTATTATGATAGTACGAGACCTCAGGGCGCACCAGTCGCACTTACCAAGGAAAAACGTGCACCTATGGATGTACGAATAAAAAGTAAGTAATCCCGACGCCCGGGCAAAATTAATATCACAGTTCACGTCTATATTGAACAATTAATAATAAAAAAATTGAAAGCACACAACCAACGGGTAAGTGGAGTGCAGTCCAATTGTTTCTGAGCCCGAGAGTTCCTCTGAATTGCCATGTATTTCCATTTGCGCGGGTGGCCGGCGAAGAACATTTGTTGCCGGCCGACCAGTTCTAAATGATGCACTCGCACCCAATATGGGCGACTGCCAATCCTGTGCCTGTGCCTGCAGCAAGATAGCTCTGCAGCGTATCTCTTGCTCGCGCCCGTCCAGCACCCCAAATGGCGCCTCAGGCTATAGCAAACAACGCCGGAGCTGACGTCGACAACGCTCGGTGTGTGGCAGAAGGGGAGGTGGCCTTCTCGGAGCCGGACGAGCCGCAGCGTAACGACACGACCTCCACCATCACCCTACAGCCCACACACGTGGACGACGGCGCACGGTACTCGTGTTTGGCACAACACCCGGCCGTGCGCCCAGCCGAACAAGCCCGCTTCAACACCACCGTCGTACTATCTGTGCTGTGTGAGTGCGGTGAACTCCCCCGGCACACTGTGCTCTGTGGGCGCAGTAGGTCACATCTTGTGCACACTGTCTGTGCTCTGTGGTGCGATGGGCAACACCCCCGACACACTGTCTGTTCTCTATGGGTGTGATGGGCCGCACCCCCGAAACTGTGCTCTGTGGGTGTGGTGACTCCCCCCCCCCCGACACGCTGGCTGTACTCTTTGGGTGGGATGACCCCCACCCCGACATACGTTTGTGCTCTGCTGATGTGGTGGACCACACCCCCGGCACACTATCTGTCCTATATGGTAAAACACATCACCTCGCCATGCGGATTGATGCATCTGACTTGCCCTGACCTGGCCAGTCCGTATCTGACCTGTCCTGACCCCTGGGTAGCTTCAAGCCACTTGGACGAACGTTCTGTTCCATGTCCTGGGGATTGGCTGTGCGTGTTTGTCGCAAGTGCTGAAACGTTCAACGTTCAACTTCCTGAACCAGTTAGTTTTCCGATAGATCGAATGTCATCACCATGTCACGTCTCCGACCATGTCATGTCTCCGATTCAAATACCAGCCCTGAACTCGAGTCTCGTTGACAGATCGGCCGGGCTCTCCGGAGATCACCGGCTATGAGGAGGACGAGATCGTCAGGATGGGGGAGAAGAAGACGCTGGTCTGTGTTTCGCGCGCCGGCAACCCTCTGGCCGAGCTGGTGTGGTTCAAGAACGACGAGCCCATCACCTACCAGTACCGCACCATTCGCAATCGTGCCGTTTCAGAGTACACATTCAAGGCTGACGCCACCGATCTGAATGCCCTCTATCGGTGCGAGGCGTCATCAATAGTGCATCCTCAGCCGATGGTGGCGTTGTTGAGGATGAACGTGCAGTGTAAGGGTTACAACATGTGGATGGTCGCAAGAGTGTGTGTGTTGTTGGAATTTTTGCGAGTGTCAGCTGCTTCGGCTATATTGCGCCCATAACTAAGGATGGTCGCATGGCAAAAGTGAGAAGCACGACTTGGAAAAGATGCATGAAATCCATGGCAATGGATGGAAATGGGTGCCATCACCTCGGAACATACAGAGTTTTAACAATAGCTCCCGGCCGCTCTCTGTAAAGGGTCTTGTCTCTGGGGACTTCTTGAAGGTTTGCTCATATTTGTTTGTTTTGGTTGCTCATCTGTGAGTACAAATGAAGCATTATTTTCAGAAGAAAAAAAATCAGAAGGAAAGTTGTTAAGGTGATTAAAGTTGTATGTTCAGAGATTCAGGTTCCCAAAACGTCGCATCGCAATCCGATACTCCTATTGCTCAGACCGTTCGGAGGAGAGGGCGCAGGCCAACCTTGGGAGCACCTCTGCCAGTTTATCCTCGTGATGAAGATCATGCCCGCCAATAAAGCTACAGAAATTAGCAGATTAAAAATGAGCCAAACATCGGCGAATGTGTTGTGTTTCATCATCTCATGAAGTACTGCAGTGTGTTTATACGTCCTTACTGGTCTTGCTCCTGTTTGGAAGCTTTCGGATTTTCTGTTTGGGCGGGAGAGTGACTCTGCTGTTGTGTGTTTGGTCTGCTTATTTTTGTGTATGAGCAAGAGGTATGCACCCAAATACCGTTGAAGTCAGCCTAAGATTTAAGACTGACGGTTGCTTATGCATGTAAGCAGATGGGCAACAAATGAGCAGCAGATGGGCAGCAGATGGGCAACAGATGGGCAGCAGATGGGCAACAGATGGACACACAAAGCATGATTAAAATCAACACTGTTAAATACAGAAATCGACGATGAATATGTGGGCAGAGGTCTAAAAACGTGTCAATGGGATACCCTCTCTTGATAACAAATGGCAGTTTTGCTGCCTATCATATGCCACCCTACCTAGTGCACTTACCTCTTCAAGCGTACATTCCAGTGTATAGTACCGCCACTGGGGCGGATACAGGGGGGTGGGGAGCACTGGAGGCATGCATCCCCTCCCCGTGGAAAGGTGGCGCCCCTCCAGGAAGGCTCGAGTGCAGCCTCCCTGCCTCCGCTCCAGAGATTTATCAGCCAAAGACTCTCCGAAGAAAAGCCGTTACTTAGGCCAACAGGTGTCCGTTTAAGACGAATAGGCACCACTTCAGTATGTTTGAGTGCAAATGCAGTTTTGGTGAGCACCTTCAATTGCATGAAACATCCATTTTAACTCAGCGAGGCCTGCTAATGGTCTCGACAAGATTGTGCTACCAAGGAGTTGCATGTTATTAGGTCAATCTGCTACCCTCTATGGAGGGTAAGAGGGCACTTGTTTGCGTCTCTGCATGTGGGATCCATACCAGGTTGGTTGGATGGACATCACATACGAAGTTTCCATTGGTGTATAAAACAGCACATGCAAGAGGCACGCGGACAAGCTTCGATTACAAATCATTCAAACACAACAAAACATTCCTCACTTTATGTTATCCCTTTTTACATACGGTCACATGGTAGGATGACGTAACGATGGCGATAGGAAAGACGATAGGATGACGATGACGATGGGAATCCTTGTACGTCCGCCCGGGGCCTGGCGGCTGCTAAATTCAGAGAGAATGGCGGGGCCCATCAAACGTCAGATATTTTTGTGAACAGAAGTCATCGCACCGAACAAAAATCATATGCAAATGATTAGCAACAGGCCATGAGCGAAGTCCACTTTTAGACTGATCCAGCATCCAAGCCTTCCTAATACTTTTTCCCGCATTGTTGCTGTTTGGACGTGGCGTAAGGCGGTGATCCGGACAGTGTATGATGAGCGGCCAGCTGATAGGCTGGTTCTCGAGCAGGCTGGGATGCCGTGACCACGTCGGTGATTGTGTGTCGACTCGTGTCGAGTGAGCGGTCGCTACAATCGGTGCTGCGCTGCGATCGGTGCTGCGATGTAGCGATGCTGTGCTGCGCTTCAGTTGTAGCGATGCTGTGCTGCGTTTCAGTTGTAGCGATGCTGTGTAGCGTGATGTTGTAATGTATGGTGGCAGTGCATTTTATTCGATTTTTCACTGGAGGCACTTCAACAAAATGACACTTCAACCCTCGGAAGTGGACACTTTGGGTGCATGAAAAGTATTTTTGCTCATTATTGTGCAGAAGGGCACACATAATTTTGGTTAGGACAAGTCCGAAAAACATCCCTACCATTCGTGGTAACTTCACCTACTAAGATCTAAGCCATTTCAGGTCACTTACAATGACGGGAAAAGCACCGTAGTCCAACAAGGGACAGTTGTACGGTAGCAGTGGCATTTGCTTTGTTGAAAGGCAGTCTGGGCTATGAAAGGTACTCGTGATATTTCCAAGTCTCGTTCTAGCATTCTAATAGACAACCTGAGCTGCCAGAAGGGCACGCTGAACCATCAATAGAGAATTCAAAGGCTTCGGAAACCGGAAGGGCACATTGATCTCTCATTTTAGAGCCTCATGACCTGTCAGATAGGCAAATGGACTTGAAACGGGTGCATCTAAGGCTGCATGAGGGAGGGGCCTAGACTTGATTTGTGTACTTCATTAGGTACACATTGATTTACCAGTCCAGCCTGGCCAGAGCAAAGTTTGATTTTTCCTACGGTGCCCCCAGTGTAGCAAAACCACAAGGAACTGCGGCACTTGGGAGGAACTGAGTCGCACTTGAACCACCATTTTTAACCATAAACAAATATCCTGTGCTATAGCAATACTGTGCTGTGCTGCGCTTCAGTTGGACCCGAGTCGGTGGAAGTGACTGGGACGGACGAGGCCAAGCGTGGCGACACGATCGAGATGTCCTGCGTCACCTCGAGCAGCAACCCGGCGGCCAACATCACCTGGCTGCTGAACGGTCACACCGCCGCCAACGTGAGCCTTGCACCCAGACCCTCGCCTCTGCCGGTCTGGCTGTCACGCGGAGTCGGCGTCAGTCCTGGTGGTCTCGTGGCCTCGTGGCCTCTCCCCCACCCCTTCACTCTGCTTCAGCTGTGTTTGTCTTTGTCTGCCTTGGTCTGGCCATGGACAAAACGCTTCTCTAGCAAGGGAAATGTGTGTTGATGACGGGTCTCCTAGGCCCCGGGAATCCAGTAGTCCAGGCAACAGTTATAATGCTGAGCTGGTGACAGGGCGGGCAAATGGCTGAGTTAACCCGCGCACGTCCGGGGGGCGGATATCTGCCCCCTCCCCCCCTGCGGTTTTTCCTACTTTGCCGCCATACTAATCGGGTTAGCAAGGTCAAACCTCGCATGGCTGCTCAGTGGTCTTTTCCGCATATCCTCAGAAATTTTTGACCGTGGGTCATCTCAAGTCAGGTCACCAGGTCAGGTGAAGTGACCTAACGTCCCTCCGAGTTCTAGGTGGCATCACTCCCACAATAATTGGGCGATTGATTTCAAACTTATATCTAGTCATGATCTTATCAGGGTCTATAATATGTATGTCACGGTTTTTTCGTAGCGTTGACCTGAGGTCAGGTCGTAGCCATGGCTTACCCATTATAGGCCTATGGAAAAATATACAAATGTTTCCTGGTTACATATTTGCTCTCGGAATGACCTCCAACCGTTATGGCGTGTAGTTGGAAGCTATTCGCAATGCTATCGCTGACATTTTTGCTCAGTGGCCCCACCAAGGTCAGCTGAGGTCACCTGAAATCACTAGCACATTTCTGCGCATTATATCGCAATGCATTGAGCTAGAAGGCTGAAATTACCGTCATAGTGCTTGTATCGCCAAGACGTGTCGATTGATATATTACATGACCTCCCTATTCTACCCCATGACCTTGACCTGAGGCCATTGATTCGGTGACCTATCTGTTGACCTGACCTTAAATTACACAGCGTATGTCGATAGCACATTTCAAGGGCTGTCGAATAGAATTTGCAGTTTGTTTCTATCTGTTACAGGTCCTGAGATATGTGCCAATATCTGAGGCTCCCACCCGATCTGGTCGAATTTGACATATGATGACCCAGTGACCTAAATATTGACCTGAGCGAGAAAATGAACGAAATACTTTCGATAGAGCTTGTCACCAGCTATCCAAAGCCGTTTTCCGTTTGTCGCTACCTAGCATAGTTCTCGAGATCTTAGGGGGGGCAGACATCTGCCCCCCCCCCCTGGATATGCGAAGTTGGCGCGGACCGCCGGACGTGCGAGTGTTAATACTACGCCGCTATTCCACCGGCTTACATCATGATTAGCTTTCAGACTTAGCTTGCAAGTTGACCTCTTGACTTAGCTTGCAAGTTGAGCTCTTGACTTAGCTTGCAAGCTCACTGTTGAGCTTGCAAGTTTGCATGTGAAAATGATTCCATTTCAAATTCTGATTAAAATAATCTTAGACGACAATTGTTCCAAGCTACTAGTTCACAGCGCCTACTGAACCATGCCGAGCTTCGTGTCATTCCGCTTCATTTACACATGTGAACACATATTGCATCATTCATTCGATTTGTATTCGTGTGAGTAATTTCGCTTGTGACGCCTGTTTGCAGACTTCGCAGGAAATCACCAGCCACGCGGAGGGCGGCTGGGTGACGGCGTCCAACATGTCGGCCACCATTCCGGCCGACATGCGGGAGGACATGGTGGTCTCGTGCTACGCCCTGAACCCAGCGCTGGGTCTCACCGAGGTCGGCACCCACAAGGTCACCGTACAGTGTGAGTCGGAGGTGCGGGCGCTCATCTGGGCTTCCACTGCCGCGCACCTCTGGTAGTCCAAGGTGGCACGCAGTGGTCGGGTGGCGACGCCTCATTGGCCGATCAACTGTTTAGTGCCAAGGCCCCGACTCGGGTTCCCGGCTGACATCGTCCCTGACGGCTGTCCATCGACGCTACAGTTGTAATGCAGTTGTCACGATGGAGATACTACCGCGGACCAGTTGCGACAAAAGTTATGACTGCCTTGTAAACAAGGTACGATACATTTCGTAGTATGGTGGAAGTCGAGCAGTTTGCGCGAGCAGTCACATGAACTGACCGTCCCGGACCAGTAGACCAGTCACATGAACTGACCGTCCCGGACCGGTCTAACAGTCACATGAGCTGACCGTCCCGGACCAGTAGACCAGTCACATGAACTGACCGTCCCGGACCGGTCTAACAGTCACATGAGCTGACCGTCCTGGACCAGTAGACCAGTCACATGAACTGACCGTCCCGGACCGGTCTAACAGTCACATGAGCTGACCGTCCTGGACCAGTAGACCAGTCACATGAACTGACCGTCCCGGACCGGTCTAACAGTCACATGAGCTGACCGTCCCGGACCAGTAGACCAGTCACATGAACTGACCGTCCCGGACCGGTCGATTGTGTGGGCTTATCGAGATGTCATCGTTCGCCAGCAGTCATGATAAATCAGACATTTGCTGATCTGTTCCAGTTATTTGGCATAGGTGTGCGTCTGCGCAAGACGTGACAGCATCCCCGCGTCATTGTAACAGGCATGCACTGACAACCTCCCACTATCTGGCGATGGTAGGACTACCGCAATTCTAAGCACCAATAGCGACAGTATGGAGGTGACAATTTTGACCGCATTGTGCTAGACCACGTCAAACCCTCAGCAAGGCGGATCAGCACGATCGGAAACATTGATAATGCGGGATACGTTTCCTACAAGCTCAAGAGTTATCCATCGATTGGGGACGTAATCCTGGACCATTATCGGCGACAGCTAAATATCGACAGCTAAATGAACCATCGTGGTACAATGGATACAGCCAGCACTACTACTAATGGTGACGCAGTGGAGCTTATGCACCATCGTGGTACAATGGATACAGCCAGCACTACTGCCAATGGTGACGCAGTGGAGCTTATGCACCATCGTGGTACAATGGATACAGCCAGCACTACTGAATGATTACTCAGTGGAGCTTACTGTACGTTAGGCTCTGTGCGATGGAAGTCCGAGAGCATAACCAAATCGCTATCGCTACCTACGTACGTCTCACCACTCACCGCTTCGGACCGCTGACGCCGACCAACCTTCCGGGACGCACCGTGACCGTTCCCGGTTCGACGACAAAACTGCCGTTGCCAAGTGCAAGACGCCGTACACCAGCCATCTTCTACGAGCCACCAGCCTGCCACCACACACACACCGCACCAGCCAACATACACACACACACATACGTACAGTACCCCCAACCTAATTCTCCGGCACTCCACCTCTATCCAAACCCCCTCAAACCTCCAACCGCTCTCTCAAGCTCACCTGCTACATCTACTGAGCCGTCGACCTCTACTCTACTCTTCGAGATCTAGAAGACCTACTTCAACTCTACTGATCCTCCAATCAACTCTACTCACCTTTCTACTTCATCTACTTCATCTACTACAGTGCCCAGTGACAGTGCCTCTCCAGAGCAGTGCCCGTCTCTACTTCTACAACGCCATCTACTTCTCTACGATCTACCGTCTTTCTACAAGGTCAGTCCGGCGGTGCTGCCACCCCCCACCCACCGCGCCCTCCACCCCACCCCCGCTTTTCCCTCTAGTGCCGTCTGCACGATCTTTTCTGATCTTTCTGACCGTGCTCTCTTCACGCACATCTCTGATTTCTTTGTGTTTTCTTCATCTTTATCTGCCCCTCTTTTGACAAACTGTCGGGCTTCCTTCACGCCCTTCTATACCCTCCGCCAGCCATTTGTACTGTTCTGTGTCGCACACACACCTGTCACACTCATCTTTTTCCAACACCACACAACAAACACAGCCAACACCACACGCTTCAACACCATGAACACCAATACACCACCTACAGGCGAGTTCTTCATTTGCCGCCGGGGAGACGGGGAGCCCATGGGCTCCCTCGACCCCTGGCTGGTGGATGAAGAACTCGTCCGACAGACAGGAGCGCCCCTACACGCCAAACCTATGAGATCTGGGGCGCTCCTCATTCACGCCAACAACGACATAGACGGCCGCATACTCCCCACCATACATCACATACAAAACACCCCTATCTCGATCACTCCGGCCACACACATGAACACCTCACAAGGCACCATCAAGGCACGGGAGTTGGTCTGTATACCGGAGGAGACCCTAACCCGGAGGTTCCGGGAACAGGGCGTCTCCTCCGTGTACAGGCCGCCCCCACGCCACGGATACAACACCACGGACATACTAATTATCACCTTCACAACACGTACACAACCCAAACACGTGAAGGCGGGCTACCTGCTTTTTCCGGTCACACCACGCGCACCCCTCCCGCGAAGATGCCGTAAATGTCAACGGTACGGGCATTCAACGGTGCCACAGCAACACCCACACCTGCGCAAATTGCGCAGGACAACACGACACAGACCACTGCACCAGCGGCGTGCGCAGCTGCGCCGCCTGCGGGGGGGACCACGCGGCGTCGGACGGGGCTGCCCCCGATGGCAGGCGGAGCGGGAGGTGCTCCGCCAGGTCCACCTCGGGGGCATGGCCCTGGCCGACGCCAGAGCGTCGGTGTTTGGCCTGCGGGCGGCGTGGCCGCTCCGCCGCACAGAGCCGGGGAACCCACAACCACCACCACTATCACACACAGAATACCCGGCTCTGCCTGCACCCACGCCACACAAGCAGACAACGAATACATACACACAACAACCCGACGCACCAACACCAACGAACACCAACACACACCCAAAACACCCCGCAACACCAGGACACCCCATCACCCACCGACCACTACAAGCACCACCAGCCATCCCAACTCGCCTATCAGCACCCACCCCACCCTGCCACCCACCACCACCGCCACCACCCTACCAACCAGGAACCTCAACATCCCCTCAGGCCTCACTCACTTCACACACAACGGACACATCACTGACACAGCACTCGCACACAGACACGGGGTCTGAACAGACAGACACCGAGCGCATCAACACCGACTCAGACGTCACAGTCCCCTGCACCCCAACACCACCCCCTACCAACCACAAGTACCTCATAGGCCCACGAAAAGCACCACCAAAAAACACTCCCCCAAAGACCACTCACGCGTGCCAACACCCACAGACAATGAACACAATACTACAATGGAACACTCACGGACTCATTAGACACTGGCCAGAATTCAAACACTACGCATTACAAACACACCACACTGCACTATGCATACAGGAAACACACTTCAAACCCCATGACCCGTATCAATTCAACATCCCTCACTACACGCTACACAGACAAGACACACACAACACACACACATACAGATCAGGCGGAGTATGCACATACATTAGGAATACAACACCGCACCGCCTGATACCATTCAACACCACAGCAGACATATTACTCACGGAAATCCACCTACACAACACAGCTTACACACTCATCAACATATACGATCCCCCTCGCGAACCACAGAAACCCTTTCGGAATTAAACAAGGCACTCGATCAAATTCACACACCCGTCATAGTCACAGGAGACTTCAACTCGCACCACCCACTATGGGACACCCGCACAACACGACCCGATCACAGAGCACTCACACTCATCACACTGGCTACACAACATAACCTCACAGTACTCAACACCGGATCACCAACATACCTCGTCCCAATTAGCCACACCCTCCCCACTACCCCTGACGTAACCCTGGCATCCTCACGCATAGCCCTTACCCTATCATGGACATCCGACCCCGATCCTCAATTCAGTGACCACGCACCCATAACCATCACCTTTAACCAAATCCCGACCATCGGCCCACCGCATCCACCCACGGGCCGATGGAACTCAAAAAGCATCCTGGACACCCTTTTCAGAATCTATGGCAGCACAAACAGCACACAACCCACACCTCACACCAGAACAATTTGCAGACATCCTCATCACCACAGCACACCAACACATACCACAGACAAAACCACGTCATCAACACAAACCTCGCGCGGCACCCTGGTGGAGCGACGAATGCCACCGGGCAGTCCGCGCGAGGAACCACGCACGACACAGACACGAAAGACACCGCACACCAGAAACACTCACAGTATACAAACAACTCAGAGCAGCCTGCAAAAGAACCATTAGAAATGCCAAAAAAACGTCCTGGAATAAATTTTGCACCCAATTTAACAGATTCACTCCTCTCAGGAAATTTGGACACTTCTTGGAACATTACAACATCGACAAAGACCACAAGCCAAAGCCATCACACTCATACACAACAACGTCACCACCACAGACCCACAAAGAATACGCAAACATTTTCGCACACAACTATCACATTAGGTCATCCACACTCGCACAACACCCCCACCACCAATCAGACACACACGGCCACACCTTTACAACACTAGGTTCACACTCACAGAGATTACAAGTAGCAATCACACAAACAGGAAACACAAGCGTAGGACCAGACAACATACACTATTCATTCTTCAAACACCTACCAACACAAGCACTACAAACACTACTGGACACCTACAACACCGCATGGACAACACATACATACCCACAATCTGGCTACACGCTCTGCTCATTCCTATCCCAAAACAAAACACAGACCTAACCCTATGCGACTCCTACCGCCCTATCGCACTAACCAGCTGTCTCCACAAACTCTTTGAACGCCTTGTCAAAAAACGCCTCCTCTACATTATTCAAACGCAAAAACTAATCTCTCCTATACAATCAGGCTTTCTTCCTAATCGCTCATGTCTAGACAACCTCACCTATCTCACCACACACATCCAAGAAGCGGCGGCCAGGAAATGCTCCGTCCCCGTCTTCCTGGATCTCAAACAAGCATATGATACGATCAGCATCACAGCACTCCTAGAACACTTACACAACATAAACATACAAGGCAGACTTCTACACTACCTTCATTTCTATCTACTAAACCGCTCTTTCCAAGTAAAAATAGGACAACACCACTTCAGACACTAAACTCCCCACAACCCGGCCTATTTAAAGGCTCAGTTCTTAGCCCCCTTACCTCTTTATTTTAGGTCTAAGGAATTGAGTCTTCACCGACAACCTTCCGGCCAAAAATTGTAATCTACGCAGACGACATTATAATCTGGACTTCACAATTACCAAACCAAGCACTAGCAATACTACGAACACACTAACAGAACTACACAACAGACTCGCCCTACTAAATCTACGCTATCCCTCCACACAAATCTAAATGTATGTTCTTCGGTTACCACAAACACACCGATGAACAACCGCTAAAAATAGACCAGACACCCATACCATTTTTGTCTCCAGTGCAGAAATTTCTCGGCATCACATTTGACCGACTACTCACCTTTCGGTTACACATCTTAGACATCCACAAACGCGCATCAAAAGAATCAACCTACTGATTACTTTCTGGCACAAACTGGGGATCCGATCGGAAACACACTTCTGCTCTCTACAAATCAATCATTCGGCCAATTTTGGAATACGGATCCCCACTCTTCGAAAATGCAGCTAAATCAAACATCCACCTACTAGACACTACAACACCAATGCCTCCAAAATAGCCACTGGAGCATACATCACTACACCTTATCCTCGCACTGCACATCTACAGCCACATACCAGAACTCAAACACAGAGCACTGAAGCACTACTTAGATATCATTACAAAACACAACTAGTCCAAACACCATCCATGCACTGAAGCACTCAAAATCCACACCAAACGCAGACACATGCTCATGAACGCACCACGACTCAGAACCACGATGGGAACTCGCATACACCAACACCCAAATAGACTACAAATCCCACCTCCCCCACAACACAACCCCTCCCACCACCCACAGCATGGTGGAAACACCAAGCTCCCAAAACACACTTTCCTCATAGACAAACCGAGCACTCGTACACAGACGCAGAGATTCAACAACTATTCCTACAATTCACATCACAATATGCAAATCACAACATCATTTACACAGACGGCTCCAAATCACATACACAGCAGACGGGCACAGCGGCGGTGCTGGCTATGCAAATACAGCACCGCCTCAGTCATCTTACGTGCCCGTCTGCAGTACTCTGATCCACATACACAGCAGAACTCTACACCATAATCTTTCAGCATACTCCTCCATCTATAACATACAAATGCAACACAATATCATAGCAACAGACTTAAAATCAGCACTACAAAGCATAAGCACCATACACTACATTCAAACACCCACTCATTCCCAAAATACTCTACATACATAACAAACTAAACATCCAACAACGCCCACTACTTCATCTGGATCCCAAGCCACTGAAACATACACGGTAACGAATGCACGCAGACACAGAAGCAAACCCTAGCCACAACACTACGACAAACCACGCAATGCCCGTACTCAAATCCGATTACTACCCCACAATACGCCAAGCCCTCAACAAACACATAGAACAAACGTGGGACACAACAACAACACAACTCCACGAAATACGCCAGAAAGCTGGTGCAAACTGGCACTCCATCAACCAACACACCAGACAAAAGAACGCGTACACTAACACGCATACGAACAGGACACACAGCACTCACACTCCTACCTCATTCTACGACAACAGCGACCACAATAACAACATGTCACCGAATACTCACAATCAAACACATACTCATTTACTGCACCAAATGCAAGCACAAAGACAACATGTCACCAACTAGCCACACACAGCATCCCACTAAACCTCACTACTCTCCTCAACGACGACCATCCAGCACTACACCCGAACATGTCTTCCACTTTCTCTATCACACGCATACTAGAACAGCTTTGTGAAAAAAAGGGAAAAAAGACCAAAAGGCGCTAAAAACAAAACAAAAGATGGAACGAAAACAAAAGGTCAATATTTCCAAAAAATGGGAAATGAACCAAAATAGCCCCCAAAAAAAAAACAAAAAAACAAAAACCGACAAACATGACGCTGATTAAAGGACAACGAAAGAAAAACAAAATATACCCCAAACCAAAAGTTCTTGCAATGTCTCAACCAAGGCGAAGATTCCTAACCCCCAAACCCCCACTACACCCCGTACCCCAATCTGGCACCGTCCGGACTGGTGACTCTTCTCTACCCACCAACATCTTCGGACTCCGACCACCTCTACTTTACTTCCAGCTCAACCCAACTCTACTCAACTCTACTCTACTCAGCTCTACTCTACACTACAAGAATCTACTTCGACACTGCTCAACCAGTCAACTTGCCCTCTTCCACCCCTCGACTAATCCTCCTACCATACCCCTCACCTTTATACCGCTTACCACCAACACAACACCAACAACCGAAGAGCAGCCGACATCACCACACGGTGGCGGAGAAGCGGCCAAATTCATACACACACCACACACCACACACAAGTCGAGAGAACACCCTCAGTGATGGAGCCCCGGTG
>JAOTOM010003838.1:0-20000 GCA_034440615.1 Ashinkailepas kermadecensis
TGTAGTCATCAGCTCAACGGTATTGGAGGAGGGGTGAGGGTTATATGGGGTCGTGTCCGGCATATAATTTCGGAAAATAGACATTCGGCTAATATATTTGTATGGAATAGGACTATCCAGAATTATCATCTCTCACAGATTTAAAGCAATGGTGCAACCATTGGCTGTACTTATGAAGTGCGTGCCATCAAAACGGCCACATTCAAGTTAATTACTTGTCTATTGAACGTTACGATGTGAGAAGTGCCAAATACTGCCGACGGACAAACACCAGCTGCATATAATCAACGTCCAGCGTCTATGTCATAAATCACTCAGGCAATTACCGCTTTCCCGTCCATGAAATCAAGACAGAAAAGCAACACGTCGCAGATGCTTACGGTTTGACCCATCGCTGAAGGAAGCGATAGCTGCACTGCAGCCGGCCGATACATTACCGGCAGATGGCTCCTTTCTCACGCGTCAAATACGGCCGGCGAACCAGCACTGGAATCAGTCACGCCGACCGTCCCACGAACGTCGTGCGTCCTTTCAGGGAGCTTGACGGGTATTGTTGACGGCGTCACAGGTATGAAGCTAACGGTGATCCGTTAGTTTCCTACGCGGTGATTTCTATTCCTCCGCATTTTCTTCAAACATTTCTCCACTCATTCCTTCGCTCCCCGCATTCTTCATTCCAGATTGCACACACTCTTGATTCACTCTCACTCACTCACTCTCTCTCGCTCTCTCTCTCTTTCTCTTTATCACACTCTTGCACTTCTGATCGTTGATTGATGCGTGCATTTATTCACTACTTAGTCATGACTGAGTAGTTAGTTGATCGACTACTTCACATTCGTGTCACGTCACGTGACACAAATAAAGAACACAGTTCCCAGCTTCTGCCGTAGACGTAGCATGCGCGCATGCTAAACACAACAGCATCTGGGTCTACTGTAATCCGCCGTCGGCATATGGAGGAAGATGATGGGAATGGTGCTAGCATGTGATGTTCCTATCACGTACAGTTGGCGTGCTGGTGGAAAGTTTTCGAATCTGGGAACATCTGATATCTTTAATTGCTGAACTTGCACTAATTCAAAGAAATTAGTTATGGTACCCCAATTGAAACTAATCACCCTAATACCCATGCTTTATGTACAACAGTAGTAGCTCTCAATTACCCAGCGCAGGGACTCCCCTGCAATGTTACCTGACGAGGCTGAGCCATGCAGCTAACATCTACTGTGCACAATTGTGGAAACATTGCGACGATAAAACTTGTTTTCCAAGTGCTTCAAGTCCATTGGAAATAGGCCAGGTGACATTTATGTAGTCACCTCCCCTAAGTGTTAAAGCGCCTTGATAATCGCTCCTAAAATGACCCGTCGACACAAAAGTGTGCGTTCGGAACGGCCCGGGCGGCGGAGAATCTTAAAAAATATGTGCCTCGTCCGAAATACTGTATCCAGTGAACCGTCCGAAGCCGCCCGGTTGACATCTATCGAACACCCCGCGGTTTCTACCCCGGACGGGCAGAATATTTCTATCGTACTTGGTCGGTGGTTACGATCGTTGCGCTCTTGGCTTTCTTTGTATGAGGCGCAAGCATCACGAAAACGTCGCGTGGCATTCGATCAGCGTGGAGGCTGCAGGCATGTTGCAGTGAAAAGCCCTTGTTGAAATAGTTTCTTCCCAGCGCTGCATAGTCAGCGTTGCATAGTCACAGAACCTATCTATGTATCATTGCCGCGAATGTTGCTAACGCTCCGAACGCGGGAATCAAGATCCTACCGGAGATTCGGTAAATTCTATTTTCGCACTGGCGGCCCCGATGTCACGCAAAAATTGCACTGGTATACATTCTCTTCGTTCCGCGCCATAGCACCAGGGAAAGAAGCCGGTCGCAATACTGCACCAAGACGTCGCACAGCCGAACTTCGCTAATTTGGCGGTCGGATGAACAACCCGACCCTGAACCCGTCGGTAATAAGTCGTACGTGTCTTGACCGCAGTAACAACTGCCGCCTTACACGCAGCCGACGTGCACGCCGCTAGCTTCGACGAGCTGGAGAATGCGACGGACAGTCATGTGGTCGGTCGATGAGCCAATCCGTCAATGGTGCATAGGTACGACTCACCAGGCCTCTTGCGTCCACCGCTGCTCAGTCGACCAACGATGCCAGATGGGCTAGCTGCGAGTCACGGCAGCTGGGGAGAGGCCGCCCGTCTAGCCATGGGGACGGGCCACTCGCACGACACACATTCCAGGTACGCCAGATATACACATAGTTGTGTAGTTAGGTCTTATTGTGCATCAACCAACTCGATCACCTAACAACCATCACTCAATAGGAATGTGGTTTGGATTAAACGTCAGCAATATCGCCACACAATTGGTCATTTTGTATATGACACATACAAACACTACTCAGCACGCCAACAGAATGTGGCATACACTGAAGATAAGACCACATTCAACTCCATATCAGATATTGCAATCAAATAGTGGTCCGGTATATTATATGCGAGTCGGCATCCAGAACACTGTGCAGCCAGCGGCAGACCCAGCCCGGCCAGAACGTCGTCTCCATTGTGGCTGACACAGTGGAGACGAGCTGGCGTCCAGAACACTGTCCAGCCAGCGGCAGACGCAGCCCGGCCAGAGCGTCGTCTCAATTGTCACCGACACAATGGAGACGAGCTGGCGTCCAGAACACTGCCCAGCCGGCGGCAGACGCAGCCCGGCAAAAGGGTCCATTGTGGGAACAATGGAGACGAGCCGGCGTTCAGAACACTGTCCAGCCGGCGGCGGACGCAGCCCGGTCAGAGCGTCGTCTCCATTGTGACCGACACAATGGAGACGAGCTGGCGTCCAGAACACTGTCCAGCCGGCGGCATACACAGCCCGGCCAGAGCGTCGTCTCCATTGTGACTGACACAATGGAGACGAGCTGGCGTCCAGAACACTGTCCAGCCGGCGGCAGACACAGCCCGGTCAGAGCGTCGTCTCCATTGTGACTGACACAATGGAGACGAGCTGGCGTCCAGAACACTGTCCAGCCGGCGGCATACACAGCCCGGCCAGAGCGTCGTCTCCATTGCGTCGGCAACCTGACAACCGACCGGCGGCGCCGACCCGGCCGCCCAAGACGCGTGCCCGGCGGCAGCACGGCCGCAGCCGCGACGCGACGCGACGGTGCTGACGCCGGCCGGCCGGCAGCGGTGGCGATTCCTGCGCCGACTGTCGCGGAGCGCGCACGTGCCGCTGTCGACGCGACTGTGACTGGCGGCGGGCACGGCGTCAGTGTGACACACCGGCAGCCGGCTACAGCCATAGTGGACGCCGCCGCACCGGGCCGCTCGACGCTCAGCCCCTGACCGGTCGCCCAGATTACCAGCGTCCGCCAGCCAATATGGAGATACCAGTATTGATGGTAGGTCAAATGTTGCGCTTGTAAAGGCAAGCTTTGCATGCATCATTGCTGATCGATGCATGCATGGCACGGGAGGCGCCCGGAGTTGTACCAGGTGCCACTCGAGCCTACTGGTGCATCAACTTCGTCAACGTCATCAATGACAGCACCTCTTCCGGATCAGAAAAGGTGCTGTAATCACCGTACTAGAGCAGTGAGGTCGCGAAGACAGATGCAAGAATGCAATATCGATGCAATGCCATTCATAACCGACATACGTATACTACGTCGAAGCGTAAGATAAGAGGCACAAACATGCTGCAACAAAAGGATAAAACCGTATCCTTATCGTGGGAAATCATCGAAGATTGCGTTACCAAGCAATTGCGGAAGGTCACGACCGCTGGGAGTATTCTTACAGCCACCATAGCTTGCACTTTTGGTAGACCAATAACATTAAAATTTGGCACGGTTATTAGATCTTCCCCCTGTTCTTAATGATAGACATATTCTGATATGGCATCGCGGTAAACGAAACGCATCGTCAAGCTGTTCATTACGTGGTTAATGTGGTATTATTTGTTATACAGTGCTTGAATTTAGATATAAATATAATTGACTTGCTGGTCTGCCCAAGTACTGAGATGATTCAGATCACCACAGAGAGTTAGCATCCAGTGCAGGACAAGGCGACTTCAAATGCAGTCAAAAGAAAACAATGTTTTGCAGTGGTCAAGTAGTATCCTAGGTCCATCACTTACTTGGTATGTATCACCACAATATATCAAAAGATCATGCGATTCCTACGTGTGCGATGGCTAGAACTCAGAAAGTGGCTTGCTAAGAATTTCAAATAATACCTGAAAACTTGCAGTTTTATTGTGAAATGATTCGAACTGGACAGCACAATATCCATTGTTTTAAATGTCTGTGATGGAGAATTTAGTGTCTGATGAATCAGAATGACCGAGATGTCAGCATTCCAAACCTACATATTTACTTTAACAAGTGAACTGGAGGGAGGGGATGGGTCGTAAATAACCCCAGTCAGCAGCTTCGCCTCACACGTCAGGCTTTTCCCGCACTCATATCGTTCAGAGTGCGCTCCACAACAATGAATGTTTCTCGCTTGACTCGAGGTCTATGTCTGTCATCGCATTCCGACCCCTACCCTAATTCCAACCCCCTACTCGCCTCTGGTCGGCATTTTCTCTGGTCACATTTTCTTTCAAAATGAATAGATGGCTTAATCTAAAGAAATACAAATGCTAAGTCTTGCAACGTGCGCTCCAGATCAATTGAATCCAGCATATGGCATTAATAATGCTTTAAAAAAGCTGAACATCTGAATTTTGTCACAGTCGGTCGGTTTGCCATACATTGAAGTGCCTTAAGATAAGTTCAACAAGTAGATGTTTTACCATGATGCACAATGCCACTAATGAATACATTGGCTTCCATGGTAAAGTGGTAGCACTGCTGTCATGCAATGGTGAGCATTATGCGACACCAACCTTTTTCTGACATCTTAGTAAACTAAAGGTACAACATGTGTCGCAATTTTTAATATGGCTATGAAAATGGCGTCTCTGAACCGTGAGGTAGAGTAACCAAACCTTAATAAACATACACGCTAATCTTTTGTTGTATAGTGCACCACATACCAGCGCTCGACCTTCCAACGGGCATAATTTCAGAAGGGTACGGTCCTAAAGCCCTAATAACTAACTAGTATATTAACCGCTGTATATCATATATGGCCCGGTTAGTTCCGCACAACATCCAGACTTCTTCAAGAACTACCGAGTGGCACACATTGAAATACTGAACGCCGATGAATTATAAGATAGTGCGACAACATGAATGAAATTTAAAGTTATCTCTCGCTTGGCCAGATAGACAGCTGTTCACCGACCACAGCGCGGTTGACAACCAGAAGATCCTCCAACAAAACCACCAATGATACCTGCAAATCATCAAGATACCTATGATACCAATGATACCTACGCCATGCATCAGGCTCACGACGCAAGGCGGGCACTCCGTGCCCAGGTGAACAAGAAAACGACCGTACAAACAATCAGAAAGTGGTGCCGAGGTGAACAGGCAAACGACACCCGAAAATCAGAAATCAGAATCAGAATCAGAACCAAAATCAGAAAGCGACACCCGAAACTGAGGTGGAAAACAAAGCAGCACAGGAGTACATTGGTGATCTCTAATTGGGACACCAGGAGCGTTCACGACCCAACTTCGGTTACCTGTGGACAAGCTAAACTGTTTATTGTAGAAGGCTTTAACTAGATGGTGTCGCTCCAATCGTGCTCTATTCTGCTGGTACCCCCCACATACAGTATATATATATATATATATATATATATATATATATATATATATATATATATATATAATATATATATATATATATATATATATATATATATATATATATATATATATATATATATATATATATATATATATATATATATATATATATATATATATATATATATATATATATATATATATATATATATATGCGTAGTACGCCATGGAAGTGCGAGTAAATGAACGTCTCTTGCACACCCGTGTCACCAATTTCAAAACATAATCGCAGACTGCAGCTGAATGCACCGTAACGCCACACGAATCAGATGAGTTCTGACGCAACACCATCAGACCATAGTGTTCTGACCGCGTCAGAGCACCACCATCTCACCATGGTGTTCTGATGCCAACACAGTTTACTTCTATTTACCCGCGTGGCGTTCACTACATATTTTCTCACACAAAAAGGCCTCGGAAAAACGGAGTCATGAGCGCCATACAGTGGGAGCCCCGCTGGCGGTCTGCAGTGTCCGGCAGCACTGGCACCAGGCCGGCAGCACGGCATCAGGCCGGCACAGCTGTACCCGGCCAGCCAATCACCACCTCCAGCCCTGCTGCGAGCCGGTGCTGGCAGCATTTGGGCTGTGGGCGTCCGACGGCGGCCACATGGCACCGGTCGCACACACAGCGGTCAGCCTCCATACCGCGTCCCGACTGTTTAGCAGCGGCTCTGCGGCTTCTATACTGTAAAAGCGGCTGCCATGTAAAAGAACATCGGGTTCTTCTACGGCGCATTGAACTGCCAAGTCATATGGTGTTGCTACAGAAACCCTGTGTGTGAACTGTCTGGGAAAATACCTCTGTGATTCTGGTACCACGTCTTGGCTGTGTAGTTCCGATACCACTGCTGTAGTTCCAATACTATCGGGCGAGGGCCCGGGCGAGAGCACGGGCACGGACCAATCGTTAGTCAGGACACGCTTGCACTGTTGACTACCAGGACACACCCTGCCCTGTTGACTACCGGGACACACCCTGCCATATTGTTTACCAGGACACACCCTGCCCTATTGTTTACCAGGGCACACCATGCCTGTTGTTTACCAGGACACACCCTGCCCTGTTGACTACCGGGACACACCCTGCCATGTTGTTTACCAGGACACACCCTGCCCTGTTGTTTACCAGGAAGCACCCTGCCCTATTGTTTACCAGGGCACACCCTGCCTGTTGTTTACCAGGACACATCCTGCCCTGTTGACTACCAGGACACACCCTGCCATGTTGTTTACCAGGACACACTCTGCCCTGCTGTTTACCAGGACACACCCTGCCCTATTGTTTACCAGGGCACACCCTGCCTGTTGTTTACCAGGACACACCCTGCCCTGTTGACTACCAGGACACACCCTGCCATGTTGTTTACCAGGACACACCCTGCCCTGTTGTTTACCAGGGCACACCCTGCCTGTTGTTTACCAGGACACACCCTGCCCTGTTGATACACACACCCTGCCCTATTGTTTACCAGGGCACACCCTGCCTGTTGTTTACCAGGACACATCCTGCCCTGTTGACTACCAGGACACACCCTGCCATGTTGTTTACCAGGACACACTCTGCCCTGCTGTTTACCAGGACACACCCTGCCTGTTGTTTACCAGGACACCCCTGCTCTGTTGATTCCAGGATTTTTTGACACACTCTGCCCTGCTGTTTACCAGGACACACCCTGCCCTATTGTTTACCAGGACACACCCTGCTCTGTTGACTGCCAGGACACACCCTCCATGTTGTTTACCAGAAATTGTCTCACCAGAACACCCGCCTATTGTTTACAGGACACATCTGTGAAGTCTCCGAGCGTCAGCCGGCGGCGAGCAACACGCCCACTGATGTCCGGCTTTCATCCACCCGACACGATAACGAACCGGCACTGCTCTGACCACGTGAAAATCCGGCGCGGTGGCGCGCGCCCACTGTTTCCCACATATGTCCCGGCGCCGCACAATTAAACATCAAATGGCTCGGCCCGCACCCGAAGCGTGAAGCTGCACGTCGTGCGAAGCAGAAGTTGCGCCGCGTGCAACTTTCTTCCGGCGACTTCATCCACCACACCACCTAAGAGAAGTCTCGAATGACGCGAGACGACCGCTAAATTGCGCTCACCCGTTGGCTCAGAGACTATCTGCTTTCCCAATCGGTCCGGTGGGTGTGGGGAGACGAAAGTGCGTATGCATGACACGGCACAAAGACAACCGGGAGTCTCCCACTCATTCCGTTACGACATTGACACGAATCAAATGAGGGCACCGCCGTTCACGGATGGAGTTTCCAGTTCACACCCTTGAAGTTGACAACACCAGGACAATGGAGTGAGATCATTTCGCGATAACACATTACTCCGCTTAGCTAGGTGTCTAGGCCCGAACCGGGCGGAGCTCAGGTACGGTCAAAATAACCTCGAGCATCCTGTACTAAGTTTCTGGTTATGGAGTTCAGACGAGGTCATCATTGATCCGGCACAACCCTATCCCACGTCTCACGTGGATGAGCTTGGGTCCGGCAGTAGCCCTAAGTGGCTTTCACACTGTTTAATATTACCAGCCATCTGACTTCGCTTCTCCACCGTAAACTATCCCTGCACGCACCGACCACACTTATCAAACAATTATCAGGTGCCACCACTAAACCTGCTAACTTATTCTCAGTGAATGCCTGCGTATGTGTGTGCTCGCATTTGTGCAATACGACCAGAATTGATTCGGAAGTGTAGCTCGTGGCACGCAAGCGCCGATCGGCCGATATCTATCCCGATAATGTGTCTCCCACGGGAACCAGTAGCCACACAAGTGCCGTCTCAGTTCCCACCACCGTTCGTTGGAAGAACTCGGAATGCCAAACGGCGAGACACAGAGCATTCGAGGGTTGATCACATGCTGATAGCGAACGTGTACTCTTTGCTTCAAAATCTACAGATCGCTTTTTAAACGTACTTTTTTGGATTTTAACTTGACCGTGACGGGCGGGTGCCGGCAAGGACTGTCACCTAACCGTGACCGTGGAGGCGGAGACAACTAGTGCCGAACGACCGCGACAAATCGTCCGCGACAGGACGGCGCTGATGTGGCGCGGACCGACGCCGACAGTGTGCCGGCGGTCGGGCACGACGATGAGACGTCAGACCCATAATTACCGCTTAATAACCGGCAGGAGCCGGAGGGCAACGCACGGCAACAGTCGTCGCCCGCCGCCCGCACACACACCAGGCGGTACACTGACTCTGACCTCTGACTGACAACAGTCGCCGCCCGCCACCGCCCGCACACACACCGGGGGGTACACCACTCCTGACCTCTGACTGAACAGTCGCCGCCCGCCGCCCGCACACACCAGGCGGTACACTGACTCTGACCTCTGACTGACAACATCGCCCCCCCGCCCGGGGTAGCTTGACCTCTGACTGACAACAGTCGCCGCCCGCCACCGCCCGCACACCAGGCGGTACACTGACTCTGACTGACAACAGTCGCCGCCCGCCGCCCGCACACACACCAGGCGGTACACTGACTCTGACCTCTGACTGACAACAGTCGCCGCCCGCCACCGCCCGCACACACACCAGGCGGTACACTGACTCTGACCTCTGACTGACAACAGTCGCCGCCCGCCGCCCGCACACACACCAGGCGGTACACTGACTCTGACCTCTGACTGACAACAGTCGCCGCCCGCCACCGCCCGCACACCAGGCGGTACACTGAGTCTGACCTCTGACTGACAACAGTCGCCGCCCGCCACCGCCCGCACACCAGGCGGTACACTGACTCTGACCTCTGACTGACAACAGTCGCCGCCCGCCACCGCCCGCACACCAGGCGGTACACTGAGTCTGACCTCTGACTGACAACAGTCGCCGCCCGCACACCAGGCGGTACACTGACTCTGACCTCTGACAATCATCGAGCATGCGCCGAAGCAGTGGTCACCGCTCATCTCCAATCCTTCTAACGTACTGATGACATTCGCATCATTGACATCGCTGACCCACACTGCTCTACGGGGGGCGGGGTCCTCCAGTGAATCCGAGTGGACCAAGAAAAACACCATCAGCAAAGATGATAGGCAACAGCGCGGCTATCCCAACACCACCGGCCAGCAGGAGGAAAGCTCGGGTAAGCCGGGTGTCGTCGCCGTCCTGTGCGCCCAGCACCGTGGCCCGGTGCCGGTCCGACACCGTTCGCCGGTGACAACGGCCAATTGCAGACGGCCGATGGGTGTTTCACAGCTGCCACTTTCCAGTCACCCCCGAGCGACACGGTGGCCATCGGTCCAGCTGACGGCACCGGCCACAGATGGCTCTGGAACGCGTTTCACCCTCGGCACAGACGGCCCCATTCAGTTAGTTAGTTGTTTCAATTCATGGGCACTTCGACCAAAAAGTGCTTACTCAGCGCCGGTAGCGTTCGTTTTAGAGCGTCAGCGGCTCATGAGTGTTACGGCGCTGAACAAATAACCTCACTTCGGATCACCTTTTCAGGTATCGGATTATGTTTCTGGAGTCAACTTTCTTTTTGTTATCCGCTAGCGCGCTCAGGTATGTCAAACTTCGTGTGTTATTTTCATATAAAACAGCCCACGCTCACTTGCGAAATGTTTGCAAGCAGCACATGTCGCACAGTCAAGATCCCTAAACAGCGTCGACAGCGAGGTCTCTCTTCCCCGCACAGAAGGTAATGGTGGGTAGCATAGGTGGGACCGATGTAGTTTATAAAAGGTCGCATCGTCTCCCCTGGTTCTGCGATAACATGGTGATTATTATCCAAGGCGTGGTTTAATTTTGTGGAACTTATTATTGGTCTTTGCATCCCAGCTGCTCTGTCACTTGGCATGCATATACTTGGCATGCATGCTCGTATGATGAAATCTACAAGATACGGCTGGATGGTTGGTTGGTTGTTGGTTTTACGACACGTCGACCGTTGAGTCATACAGCGTCGCCAATCTATCAGGCCGATTGGTCGCTGGCGAAGAGTAGCGACAGGTGAGATTCGAACCCACAATCTTTCGATTGCGAGACGAGCATCTTACCCCTAGACCACTCGTCCCCGTGGCCTCTGGCTGGAAGTCGCAAAAGGCGTGTTCGGCGGTTCTGGGCTGCTTATTTCGGCGGCCGGCCGGGCGGATGTTCTGAAATGCCCAAGGACTGGTGGAATCGTGTCAAGCCATTTGCAACGAGCAAAACACACGAATCCTGACATCCAGCATCGGAGACTTGCCGGCCCGATGCGCACCCACAGCATCCGTCATGACTCTGAGGTTCAGCCCAGCTGATCGACTCGATAGCGGTAGTGATATGCCGTGAAGTGATGGTAGATATACTGGATCACGAATACAACTCCCAACCTCGTCCTGAACAGGACGTACCTGACAATCGGGATAGACAGCAATCCGGGGTAAGAGCATTACCTCCGAAACGATAAACTAGTGCCATTGCAAAAATGTCATTTAACCACAGTCATTGTCATGTAATGTCATTCAAACACAAGCTATTCTGCACGTCAAGCCTCAGGCTACAAAACGGCTGATACAGCATATGCCACAAGCTGCCGCCAGTAGCAGTGTAAATCGGTGCCACTGTGATAGTATAATTTGGCAGACAGGGCATTCCATCCTCAGCTCTTCCGCTAGTCGCGCTTCAATAGACAGAACATTTACACAACATGATTGGCCGTCCGCTGGAGGCCTGACCAGTGTGTCAGCCGGACTTGCTGGTTCAGTCCACACAACACCGCCACTGACACCCGCCCGTGTTTCAGATGTGCTTGCTGTCGACGGCGAGTGGCGAGGCGGCCGTGTTCACCTCGACGCCGGCCTCGCCGACGTACGGCTTAGAGCGATCGCCGTACGGCTCTGAGCGATCGCCGTACGGCTCTGAGCGATCGCCGTACGGCTCTGAGCGGCCGTCGGTCGAGGTGCGGCCGCTGCTGGAGAGCCGCGTCCTGCAGTGGGTGGGCGTGGGCACGCCGCCGACACTGTGGCGCGTGCCCCGGCCGCCCGTCACGCCCGCCTGGCGCTTTGTGCCGGGCGTCAGCTCCGGCTCCAGCTACTGGCCCAACATCGTGAGCGCCATGGCGCGCAGCAGCAGAACCGGCAACCACACGCACGCGGCCGTGCAGGCGGCCTCCAAGACAGCGCCGGCAGACCAGACGAACGCCGGCGTCATCATCTCGCGCTTCAACACGCCCACGTTCGCAGAGTACCAGGTGTCGTCGGCCAGCGCCGTGCCGCCGCTCACTCTGCTCACGGACAGCCCGTACTTGCCAGGGGCGTCCAGAGCCAACCTGCTCACGAACAGCCCGTACCAGCCAGGGGCGGCCAGAGCCAACCAGCTCACGGACAGCCCGTACCAGCCGGCGGTGGCCAGTGGCTCGTCGACGGCCAGCGCCGTGCCGCCGCTCACCCTGCTCACGGACAGTCCGTACCTGCCGGGGGCGGCCACCGCCGGCTCGCACCGGCGCCAGACGGCCGCCCGGCCGGCCGCCGGTCTAGTTGCGCCTCGCGTGCCGACCACCACTCCCGTGTCCGCGTCTCCGGTGGCGGCGGCAGCGGCGGCGACGGTCGCCCGGCCGGCAGCCGGTCTGGTCGTGCCACGCGTGCAGACCACCACTCCCGTGTCTCTGTCTGCGGCTCCGGCAGCCACCGCCGCAGCGCGGTCAGCTCCGCCAGCGGCGCCACTCCCGCCGACAGCCACCAGACGGAGCGGCGAGGCCGAGCCTGGCTGGCTGCGGGTGTTCTCGGTGCCGGCGTCGGGCGCGCACCTCGACACGGACGGTCAGGTGCTGGCCACCGGCGACGACGTCGACTTGAGCGGCGCCCAGACCAGGCTCGGCTTCAGTCCGCAGCCGGCGCGTCACGCGCCACCGACGCATCACTACCGCGTCGAGTACGTGGCCGAGAGCGAGCCGGGCGTGCTGATCGCCGGTGTGCCGCCGCACGAGTCCCAGCAGACGCACCGTTCGCCGGCACCACGCCGGCCGTCGCCGCCGCCGCGCCGCGGCTTCGTCAACAACATGCTGACGCGACTGTTTGGCGGCCAGGAGCGGCAGCCGCGGCCCCGGGCGCCCTTCTTACAAAGGCCGACGCACAATGCCTTCGAGCCTGGTCGAGAGCCACACCTCCAGCCCCAGCAACAAACGACCGAGTTCCAGCAGAGTAACGAGGTCCAACGGGCTCCGGAATTCCGAGAGACAACCAAGTTCCCACGGACTCTGGGATTCCGCCATGCATCGGAGGTCCAGAATACACAAGAGTTCCAGCAGCCGTCAGAGTTCCAACAAGAACAACAATTCCAGCAGAATCCCGGATTTCGACAGGAGACCGAACTTCAACAGGGGTCGTCAGCCCGCCACCAGTTCGGTTCCCAACAGAGTCTGGACGTCCGGCAGTCGTCGGGGTTGCGGCCGGTACTGCAGCTCCGACCACCGGAGCACGGGGCGCCGCAGACGAGGCGGTTCACGCCCAGTCCGCCGGAGAACGGCGCCGACACGTTCCGGCCGGTGCCGCGCAGCTCGTCGCGGCCACCGCCGCAGCCCGACGTTGCCACCCAGGCGGCGACCAGCTCTACCGACCGCGTCGACGCCACGGAGCCGGACCAGTCCACCGACGACAGCGACGACGACGACCAGCAGTGGCAGGTGGAGCCCGGCACGGCGCACCTCCGAACGTCCACCGACTCGTCGTTCCAGTCGATCGACAGCACAGCCGGCGCACCGCAGACGGTGGCCAGCGACGGTGGCCTGCGATGGGCTTCCGAGAAGCGGCCGTCGACGGTGACCGGCCGGGCAGGCTACTTCCAGCCGCCGCCGGCGCCCAACACCTTCCTGTTCCAGCCGGCCAGCCTGCCACGGCCGGAGCCCAACACCTTCCTGTTCCAGCCGGCCAGCCTGCCACGGCCAGCGCCGCACGCCGCGTCCACACCGGCCGGCCCGCTGCTCAAGTCGCGCCAGAAGATGGAACAACGCGACGACGGCACCGTCGTGGTGACCGGCGCGCTCATCGACGACCCGCGCTCAGAGGACGTCGTCGAGCTGGTCGTCGAGTACGACAACGACCTGGAGAGCATAGTCGACAACCTGCTGCGCGAGGTGCGCGGCCCGGCCGACGCCAACGACGAGCGGCCGCACCAGGTGACGGCGCCGACGACCAGCGAGCTGCGCCGCCGGCCGCTCACCGTGCAGCAGCTGGACGAGAGGCTCGGCCTGGCGCACCAGCCCTACTACCACGTCGCCATGGCGCTGTACGACCTGGTCGGGCAGCAGCGGCGCCGGTGAACTGAGTCGGTGGCCGCCGCCCGCCGCCTCTGGCGTCTGACGTCACTCGGGCGTGGCGGGCAACAATCACGGCCGATCGGGAGTCACGGATGTGGCCGCCTCTGATGGACGCTGAGATCGTGACATGCGGCAGCCACCGGCCGTCCTCCGCCCGACGGACATGCGCCACTGCCGACCAACAATGCGCCAGAACGGCTCGGCGGCCGGTAATCGGGAGGAAAGTCCCGCCAGACAATTGGGAAACCGGTCTCAGATGACCTCAGACAAGCCAATGTATGTGTATCCTATCGCATGCGTTTATTGTTGTTTGCGATGTTTTGATTTCGTCGTCGAGGGTGGATTGACGTTCCAGTATTTTTCATGAGGTGGAGTCAGTGCATCTGTCGAAGAACGGCCAGCGCCAACATGGGAAAACGAGCCACGAATTATGCTTCCCGACATTTACTGTGATGCGCAAATGCTGATAATAAAGTACATAATTTATTACTTTCACTGCCGAGGGAGCACAAGCGAAAGCTGATCATGCTGCATACGAATGATAGGCGAAACCAAGACGATCAATACATCTGGGTTCCCGTACCCCTTAATGATTATGACACAAACACCAAGGCTCTAGAAAACCACAGCCGTTCCTATCACGACCATATAAAGGCTATAAGTCATCCAGCTTCACGTGTGAAACGCAATGCCTGATTCTATTCACATTATCACGAACATCGATCCCTTACTGAGGGGTGGATGTTACATGTGGCTTTGCCACAGCCAAACGAAGACGCAGGCCAAGATACCACCATTGGCCGCAGATGCCAATACATTTCTAGAACTTTTCCATTACAAACAATGGTTAGGCCACACTGGTTTTTGTAAACCGCCACTTCGTAAGTAATCAGGAGCGCGCCCTACCCTGTCTCGGCGGCAAAGATACCCAATTGTGTCTTGGACACAAACGGGTACCAAAAGTAGATACTAAAATAGATATTACATGACAGAACATTGCCGCAGCCCTCCTGCTATAGAACCAAAATAAGACCGAGAAAAGAATGCCAGAGAAAGGGGAAGGAAGATCGATAAATACACTTGTAAATCTGCTGTTGCATCCGGGCGAAGGGCAGCACAGCGACCGAGACACCCCAGAGATAAAAAAGAACACTTGAACACCCCCAGGGTCCCCGGCCACATTCGCCACCCGTGCCCAGATGTAAAAGAAAACTAATCGCGCAAAGCAAACTGAGAGTATGATTACATCACTACACAGATGTACACAAACACACACATACACATAGGAACACACACGCACACACACTATCAGGCACACAGCACATACACATACCTACACACACAAGTACGCACAAGCACTCACACATACACACGCTTAAACAAACGTATATGCGGGGCATGTACGCTCACCACGTGCATATTTAAAGGAGCATATCACTGATGAATGGTGACATGGAGGAGACGGTCGGCAGTAGGGAGATGGCATCAAAAATAATTACGGATAAACTTGACACCAGCATCAATCTTCGCCTGAGAAATAGGTAATTGACAAATAGGAAGCATACTGAGTATCCTTGGCATTCCTAGACATGCTTGATTATTTTGGCCAACACCATATTTTTCCACTTTTGCTGCAGTTGATCTGTTAGATAGGTAACATTTAATTTCATGCTCATATTTCATATTTTGTAGACTTTCTCAGGCCAATGTATTTTTCCGTCCACCTCAACATGGTTAAATTAGGACCTAGGACCTTGCTCCACCCAAAATCAATTACACAGTTATCTACGTCCTTACATCGAATTCAGCAATCAACGTCACCCCTGCGACCACCTTAGCAGTTCTATGCAAGCGTTTACTACCTGATGCATATCGAGTTTCGTGTGAACGACGAGGGTATGACTTGGCCGCGCCCGTTAACAGTCTGCACGCTGGCATTGGGGTTTGGGAGAACATCATCTCAGTTAAACTGCGAGAAAAAAAAACGAATCGGTGCTAAATGCAGTATATCAACGAGCATCAGAGCATCCTGTGAGATGTCGTTATTAGCTATTGAATATATACCAAAAACAGTGGGCGGCCGCAGATCACATCTGTCGCCAGGAGTAGATGACGTCAAAAGCTTCAGGGAGGAACGAGTAGACGGCATCACATAAGACGCCGATACTCATCCGGACGAAGCAACCAACATCCGGTGCTTCGCTCGCGGCGCTACCCTCAATAAACTCGGTGCACGGCAGAAATGACGCTGCCCGTGTTAGACTTCTTCCACCAGAACTTTGGCGACCTATATTCTGCCCTCAACGTCGCCGGATGATACAATGGTACCATTAGCCTACCGTCTACACCTCGTTTTTGTCCCGCGGCTCAGTCGCACTTGGGGGAGAAATTGAGGGGGAGGGTAGGGTATGGTAGCATTTGTGTATTTGAAAAACATGCAGGGACAGGTGCGGATGCAGGAATTTGTGAGAGGGGGCACTCGTCTGGAGCGGCACGATTTCCTCCGAAGGGCACCTTCGGTTGAAAAATTCGTTGGGCGGGGTGCACTCGAACATACTGGAAGCCGAAGGGGCGTCTTCTCTCAGGAGGGCGCCATCTCTCACGGGGGCGACTTTGGCTGACAAATCCGGTGAGCGGGAGGGGAGGGTGCATTCAAGCCTCCCCGCTGAGGGACTTTTCCGGTCAGAGGTGCGCCACAATTCAACGGTGGGACACATGCTTCCAGTGCCCACCATGCGTCCGCCCCTACCAGCAAATAATACTATGGCTGGACGCAGCTGGACTGGGATGAGCTGAGCTGAGCTGAGCTGAGCTGAGCTGAGCTGGGCTGGGCTGGGCTGGGCTGGGCTGGGCTGGGCTGGGCTGGGCAGGGCAGGGCAGGGCAGGGCAGGGCAGGGCAGGGCAGGGACTGGGCTGGACTGGACTGGACTGGACTGGACTGGACTGGACTGGGCTGGGCAGGGACTGGACGGGCAGGGCAGGGCAGGGCAGGGCAGGGCAGGGCAGGGCAGGGCAGGGCTGGGCTGGGCTGGGCTGGGCTGGGCTGGGCTGGGCTGGGCTGGGCTGGGCTGGGCTGGGCTGGGCTGGGCTGGGCTGGGCTGGGCTGGGCTGGGCTGGGCTGGGCTGGGCTGGGCTGGGCTGGGCTGGGCTGGGCTGGGCTGGGCTGGGCTGGGCTGGGCTGGGCTGGGCTGGGCTGGGCTGGGCTGGGCTGAGCTGGGCTGGACTAGACTGGACAGGGTGCGTCCGCTTAAATTGAAATTATGTTGGCTGAAGCATGACTAGCGGTAATGACTAGGCCCATGAGGTGATGAACTAGCCTCAGGAAAAGCCTTACTTTCGTGTCGGTATTGGCAGTGGAATGTGATCGATGGATGACGGAGTTAACATTCATCATCTTCCCGCCAAAATAAAACTTTGTGTGCATACTCATTAGCCGAATAAAGAACAGACAAGCGCATGAAATGCTTATCATAGTATTCCTTGTCATCTTGTATGCTGACAATATGCGATTTGCTACGTTTCAACCCACCGTTTACGGGGCAGATGAAGTCGATTCGTTGATCTCGGTATGGGAACTTCTCAAATAGTACCCGAAAGCAATATTTTATAGTATTTAGAGGTTCAAATCGAAGTATACTTCAGTGTCAAATCTCCCCCCCCCCCCCAATCATCCGTATGCCGAAAAGTCATCAAACGTGGTTGGGCACTGACCTCAAATGGCCTGGAAAAGGTTAATGACAGATTGGCTAAGTTCAGTGGCGCAGCCAAGATTCTCCTGGGGGAGGGGCCAAAAAATGTGAGGAAGCAGAGAATGCTTCTACGAAAATTTAGGCTTTGTGTGGTTAACACTTTCTTCGTTTGCTCTAGTGTATTTTCGGTTGCAAAGGTGGAATGGGACATGGGCCTCGGCCCCTTCCCCTTGGCTGCGCCTCTGGCTAGGTTGTCCATCATACAAACACACAACATTCGTCATGTGGGAATAATAAGTAAGGACAATCGTAAGGACGATAATAAGTAAGGACAATAGCTCGCGAATTCGGTGATAAAAACCCGACATGTTTCCTCCGAAGGCGTCACAGGTCAGTGAACTGACATGACACCTCCCATTTGCATACCAAGGAAGGTCAAAGGATCGGATGGTCGTCAAAGGATGCCTCATCAGGTTACCAAGGGCGGTGCGCTAACTGTGCGGCGGTGCGCTAACGAAGAAAATCTGAGAGTAGTTATTAACCCTTAGACGGGCGTGGGTCAACTCCTTTCGGTAAAATGCCCACCATTTCCAGAACGTGCACCATCGGTAGAGTGTTTTCCCTCGTTTACAATTTGATGCTCTCAGCACCAGGTTAGAATACACCATTCATCAACTTAACAATAGTACTCTTTATGCAATACTGATTAAACCGTTTTACATGCATATTCCGATGATTAATTGGAGCTCAGGAGCGCGCCGACTGCCAGTGTCATTTTGCGCCCAGTACATATTCCGAGTTCAAGTGAGAAGATCTGGACATGTTCGATACAAATCAGATCTAGCTCCAGAATCTCAATGAATGGCACCGATGAGCTGTTGTGAGAGGAAATTAGCGAATGCCTCGCTTCCGGAAACACGTCAGGAGAAAGTAACATAAAACGGCAGTCGCGTGCACGTCTTCTTGGGAAGCTTTCGACGGTTTTACGATGTGATAAAGCTCTCTGATTCACCACTCTGAGATTTATGAGACACCTCTGAAAACTAAGCAAACATATCAACATAACTGCTGAATGTTTGCCAGTTTGAAACGCAGCGACCAAGATGCGCATTTTACGCCCGCTGTATCAACAAAGACATCCGTTAGATGTTACCGTACGGGTCCAAAATGCAATGGTGGAACGACTGTCAATTGTCGTCACGAACAACACCCATACATTGGCCGTTTAACTTCATATATTTAGGATCAAAACTAGAGGCTGGTGCAATATCGGATAACTGGTGAACATGATCTGCACTAAGTGGACATGCTTAGTACAGATCATGTTCACCGGTTATCAGAAGGGGGAGGGGGTGAAATTGGTCTCCTGTCAAATGCAATTACTACGTGCGTCCCACATTGTACGCTCGATATAAGCAACGGAGAAAGCAAACCACATTGCAGTGAGTCTTGCGGTAACTGGAACAGACGAATTGCGATCTCTCATGCCGTAAATAAAACGCAGCGCGCAGAAGCAGCCGTTCTTGATCCCAGTCGCACGGCAGCCAGTGGTGGCTCCAGCGCGATTCCACGCCCTGTGACGCGCACACTCAGTGGATGTTCGACACCAGACCGGCGCGCACCGGGACACGGCCCGGCCGGTGTCGTGCCATTGCCACCGGTGTCCGGTGGAGGCGCGGCGGCACGAGCAGCCGCCAGGCGTCACCAACAGGTGCCGACCGATAGCGTCACGTCACGGAGAAAGTGAACACGCGCCTGTCGGCCAGACGAGCGGCGCCGAGGTTGTCCGGCTGCCGCTCCGCCGCACACGGGACGATGTGCAGGCGGAGGTCGCGTGCGCCGCGTCGCTTCTGCCGGCGCCACGTAACACCCCCCCCCCCTCGGAGGGAGGGAAGCAGTGCCGTGTCAGAACCATTCACGATAATGATGGGTCGATGCACACACCTCGTGTTGTAAACGCTCCTGTCACAAACCGAGAGCAGGCCTGGAGTTTGACGCCTAGGATGTTTTTGCAGCAGACGCAGAAAATTATATTCTGAGTGACGTCATGTAGAATCTTTTCTTCGTGTGTCCCAGCAGGTGAATCTTTTTTTTACAATCACGCCACATTGACGACAATAACTGCGCAGACAAGACAAATTACATAATTAGACAAGTACAAAATTATATAATCATTACACATAGAAAATGGACTATGATACTCCTCTGCATATTGCGTGAAGAATTCCCTCTCTCGAATCCTTAAAACACCT
>JAOTOM010003838.1:22500-47500 GCA_034440615.1 Ashinkailepas kermadecensis
CCAATTTGTATAATCGAAATCTATAGATCGCTTTTTAAATGTGGCTTTGTTGAAGTTTGCTCTTGTTTCAAGTAATCGGATCGGGTGCCTAAGTTACGGTTATGTAGCTGTTTTATTTGGTACATATCAACTACTCACACAATGGACAGCGGGTTACACTACCTTGTACCTCTCACAGTGAGTGCAGTAACTCATAAAACCGTGACACTGAATGCATTGACATTACGTGTTATTTTCCGCCGCATATGCGCATGAAATCGGCCGTAGCGAAACACCGGCTGGGAATTAACCGCCGGAGACCTCCCCTGCTGAGACGACATTTTATAATATAGATAATGTATGATAAACCTAAAATAATAAATTTGTATTAGGTATGTGGGTCTAGTTCCCCATGAAGGTATCAAAGTCAGAACCGTTGTAGAACACTGCAAGGTACACATATTTGTCTTGTTAGCATCTACTAACAATCTACTAATAATATATATATATATATATATTACCATCTACTAAGTGCTTCTAGCCATAGCCGTAACTAGCCGTTGCTCGGGCCCTGATAATACATGTGACAACAATTGCACAGCTCGAGAGTGTACACTGTCCGTGTACTGTGTGACAGGCGCGATACCATCCTGTGAACGGCGTCAGTGATGTGCGGAGCAGCTGGGAACGGCCTTTACCGCTAGTGAGCCCGCTCGCTCCGGCATCGTGGCCCCTGCCAGATATTGCACATAGGCCTGGGTACTGGCCAGACACCACAAACTAGGTGGAAACAAGCTGTGCAATATACACACTCCAGCACTTCTAAAAGGTTTCAACGTTCCGAAGGCCTTCATGGAGGCCTGGTCTCACATGTCCAAATAAGTTAACTCTCTGCATTTTATCATACGTCAGATACTTCATCAAATATCGTATCCGTAGAACAGCTCCCGGGTGAATCTTCAGCTGGCATGTCGCTGCGGGTGATTTCATGCCCATATGTGACCGAAAGTAGGGCGTAATGCACGGAGGATTAGAGTTGCATTAATCATTTCACCCACTGTGAAAGAAGGCTCAGGACCGTGCGACCTATTGGATATTGCTGCTATAGTTATATATATATATATATATATATATATATATATATATATATATATATATATATATATATATGAATATGAATATATATGAATATATATATATATATATAATTATATATATAGGTACATATAGAGGGGCCGATTCATACCAAATAAGACAGCTAAATAGCCATGGTTCAAGTAGCCAGCCCGGTCAACTGAAACAATCGAAAAATCGAGGAAAAGTCGGCTAAAAAACGACCGATAGCTAGTTAGCTACTTGAGTTTTACGGCGCATTGACGCCATTGGTTACATAGCGCCAAAAAGACATGGATAGATTTTGATAAAATGATATATTCATGATGAGCACATGATCAGCCTTCGAATGGCATGCGTCTCGTCCTTGGACATTCCGAGCACTTCCAACGAACCGTGTGAACAGAGGATTATTCCGGTGACGGCCCGTGACCTCGGGGCATGCCATCAGACCAAATTGTTTGTTTAAAGGCAGATCATGCCCGTGAACTCGATGCCGCTGGCGCCGGTCGGCCAGCGTTAACCCCCGTGGTACGGCGAACACTCCTCAGGCACTGTCATCTCCTGGGTTGGAGCCGGCTGAAGGAAAATCTGCCCAGAGTCAGGCTTGAACCACAGACCACACACTTAAAACAGGCGAATTGCCCGACTATGCCTCCAAGGTGATTACAATCAAACTGTGGAGACATCGTATCCAAATATATAAAAGCACCACCTGATGCCCACTCTGATACTCATCAGCCACCTGTGCATGGATTTCACAGCAATCCCATCAGTGGGAAAAGAAAACAACTCACAAAGACCGGGTGGCCTTTGCCAACACCTCCTGGGATCAAGCCCCACTCCTGTAGTCGTTGAGCCAGGCTCACTCCCTTCCGTAGAGCGGAGCTCCAACACCTCCGTCGGCGCCGGTAATAACTGGCTGCTATTTTCAATAGCTCGGCTCGTGCTGCTGCTGCCTGACACCGCCCGGCCCATGGTCACGACTGGTACATACTTTCGTCGACAATAGATGTCTCTGTCGCCGTCGGCACATCAACACGGTTGCTACGCACGGCACAAAACAGGAACTGGTGGTTTCGTCACCGATGAGCTCGGAAGTCTCAAATTGTAAACATGGAGGACGTCTTGAACTCCCGGCGAACATGCATCCTGACCACATTTATTCATTCTGGAAACCGAGCAATTATTTGTGACAGATGGTCGCACCCTAAGATGGGAACATTACAATCTCAATCTCGCCTAGTACCCACTGCTTAACTAGTCTTTTCTTCCTCAATGGCTGAAAGGTTGCACATAATTGATCCATAGTTAATTACCTTGTTATAAGAGTTAGTGTAATTTTCTCAGCAGGCATATATTTTCAATCACACCGTAAATACCATGCGGCGGTGACAAGTCTAAGGCTATGTCTGTACGGCCTCCTCGCATATTACGCCCCATTTTGGAAGCCCTTGTTTTGTAGATAAATTAAATTATGTTGTCTTGGGCATGGTGCAATTGAATCAGAAGAAGAACCTTTGGTTCTTTTACGACGCATTCAACCGCCAGGTGATATAGCGTCGCCAATCTCTCACGCCAATTGGTCGCGGGTGGACTCAGTAATGCCGCCGGTTGTGAGATTCGAACCCACGATCTTGCGATCAAGAGTCCGACGCTCTACCAACTGAGCTACCGCAGCCCCAGTGCAATTGAATCAGGCTGGAACAATCAACAGCTAACACTCATTATCGAGCAGCGTTGGGTCGTGCTTTCACTACATCCGGACGCTGTCGAATTTTGCCAGATGAAGAATACTATCGAGATTACATTTATAGAAGCCAACTTTGGAAAAGCACACCAACGAAACAACTCTATTCGACAAAACACATCCAAAATATAACTACCTTATATATAATATAACTATACTTTGTAATCCGCGGGGGGGGGGAAAAATTGTATTTAGTCCTCAATGTGCTTTTAACAAAGTGGCGACCGTTGTGTTACTGTTCGAACCGTTGTCTCCGCCGCATTGACGTGCAACACTTTCATAATGATTGCTGTCGCAGGATTGGAGCGATGTTGTCTATCCGAGTGTTTCTGAACAGTGGGAATATTTGTGGCCATTTTTTGCCGGTTTTGGACGCGCATGCCCCCGTTCGCTGGTTAAGATTAGAAACCCAACTGCCCCAGCGTCTCGAAATACCAAGATCTCTGAGCCGACGCAGGGAAGCTCTGGCGTGAGGCCATAACTCTGCGTTATATAAGCATTTGAATAGTGCTGTTCGTTCGGCCGTCAGTGATACCGATCGGACATAGAAAGGCGTATCTTTGAGGGGGGCAATCTACTTGAAAACATTGAACTACAGTCGCTCGCAACAAAGTAAACGTG
Organism: Ashinkailepas kermadecensis; assembly: GCA_034440615.1. Lineage (NCBI taxonomy): Eukaryota > Metazoa > Arthropoda > Thecostraca > Neolepadidae > Ashinkailepas > Ashinkailepas kermadecensis. The sequence continues at coordinate 25,964 of JAOTOM010003838.1, forward strand.
TCATCCCTTCTGCGTCGCCTGACGAATTAATGCTTACTTCGTTTGGTCCTCGTAGCAGCTGAGATAGCTAGGCAGGTGATCCGCCCGACCTCGATGTCGCCTCCCAGGGTGGTGCTTGTGCGTTTGACTTGTACTTGACGCTGTCCAATGCGAACCATTGTTTTCGATGAATGGATCCTCTTCTCCGACCTGACGGAATCTCCACACGCATTTTTGCTGACTTTTGAGGTTTTAGGGAGATATATCTTCATGGTCAACCCTGCTATCCAACGCTGACGTTCTAACCTAAACACTCCTAGTACTTCCGATCTTCAGTCTGGCGACCCTTCCAAGCATCCTCCTACGTCTATCTCTTTGTTCCAACGATTGCCAAATTGTTGAGCGGGCTGTTCATCAGCAACTCTACGGCTACCTGTCCCGCAACCACCTCCTAGCTCCCAATCAGCATGGTTTCCGTCCCGCCACTCCACTGAAACCGCGCTGATAACCATAACGACCACATCATATCCGCCAACGACCGTGGGAATATCTCCTGCCTGCTCGATTTGAGTAAGGTTCGATTGATAGACCATCCAAATTACTTCAAATTGGCGCTCAGTATCATACTTTTGGTTTCGCTTATTAAAGGATCATACCCAAGCGTAAGAATCAAGACAGATTAGCACTACCAAACATCTTCTATGTCCAAACAACATAGAATTTTCAAGGCTCTTGTCTCGCCTCCTTTACAGCCTCTTTGCCAACGACCTCAGCCTCTTCGTTGAGATGCTGTGGTTTGAGTACGTGATGACACCAAATTTAGTTAGCGGCAAAAATCCGAGATTTCACTAAATCACATCTCGAACACGTCTTAGCCCTCTCATCTGTTTTGAATGGTTGAGTGAATGCTGATAAACCCAGCTACTGTTGCAGCAGAAAATTACGCAACATTCACATCACGAACTTCCGCGATCAAATCCTCATACGTGCTCAAAGAAGAATCTTTCTCATGTCATTGTAATCCTGAACTCTCATGTCTCCTCATTACTAGGCGCTGTTTTGGAATTATATGTGGTCTATCACTAAGCACAACCTCCCACGGGCGTCATACAACGCTGGTCACTGCCCTGGTATTTCCAGGTTCGCTACTGTATTTCCAATATGGCAGCGGTACTCTCCAAACATTTCCAATCCAAAAATTCTAATTTGCGGCTAGTAATCTTCACGCAGAAATACCACGTTTCAACCTGTTTAGACTGTGTACAGGTAGTTGCTAACTATCACTGTCTAACTGTCCTGCCAAGCTTCGTCCTTTAGAGCCGAACAGCTCGCTCTGACCTTCATACTGTGGAAGAAAGGAAAAAAATAAATAAAAAAAAAAAAACTACCTTCTCGGTCGAGAAAACAACTGTCAACTTTAAGAGAATTAACGGGATAAAACACAAATCCGTAACTGACCGCGGTAACACGCATTAATCACATAATCACCAGTAGAAGATCTCGGTGCACGGACCACGAGCGAGCCCTACCAAGTTTCATCTCTTCAGATTTGAAATACTTTGCCAGATTGTGTGCTTTAAACACGCTTTACAGAAATCCCATACGATCACATGAAGCATTATTCGAGAACCTGACAGTAGAACACAACGGGCAACGGTCATACTCCTCGATGGCAAATACTATGTTGTTCAACTACACTGGATAACAGTTTGAAATCCTTAAGAATGATCCGGTGCAAAATTATGTGGAGATAAATACACCCGAGCCCCAGTAGATTAAAATATCCTAATCTAACGATAATGAAGCTACATGCCAGTGCTTATTCCGTGACTACAGGGTACGTCGCTACAAAGTTATAACGCTCACAAAAAGGTTACCGTCGGATCGAGCCATATGATTTTTTTTCTGGCAGTTCCAGGAATATTCTCTGCCATAGGCCTCGCCAATAAGTCAGGTAGGCCTTCGAAGTCCACCATTTGGCTAAAAGCAACCTCTCCGTGAAACACTTGGCACATGGACTGTTTTTTTTTTTTAGACACCAACCCGCCACAAAACAACACAAACTTCTTCGGATCCGTTCACCAGCCCTCGCCTAGTCTCCGTATGTGGTGGTCGTTGATTGGTACTCTGGGTCACGCCGACTGCTTCGGACAAGTTCACCAGCCCTCGCCTAGTATCCATATGTGACGGTCGTTGATTGGTACTCTAGGGCACGCCGACTCCTTCGGACAAGTTCACCAGCCCTCGCCTAGTCTCCATATGGGATGGTCGTTGATTGGTGCTCCAGGGCGTACAGACTAATTATGTCGTTTTGCGCCCATCCTGGTCTCCTTAGGGCCAACCCTGAACCATCTCTAGTCTTCTGGAAGGATGTTCTCTCCCACCTCCAATCACTGCCCTTTCTCATGGGCTTCCACTGCAGTTCTTTTCAAATATTACCTTCTGCCTCCGTGATGACAGCCCAACCTCCTCGACATTGACGCTCCAATAAACTGCTCGCACGACTGACCCTCTCACCGGCTACCACCGACGACCAACACCTCTACCGCCAACGTGGTAGGCGCTCCCTCTTTCGTCAATAGCCTTCTGGACAGACTTCGACAGACAAACAGGCTCTCCTCCCCTCCCGTCTCTAGTCTGCTCTGAGATGTCTGCCCCACCATTGACCTGGCTCGGATGAACCTCGACTGCTGACCTGCTCAGAGATGGACCTCCAGCCGTAGTCGTCTCGCCGGTCACACTCGTACGTCTCGCCCAGCAGCGGATTGAAGGGCTTGCCGGAGCGCGTGCTGGTGGTGGCGTACGAACTGACGGTGAAGGCGGCCACGTAGCACATTTGCTCGCACGGGTCGTCGCACTTGGCGGCCCGGTCCAGCAGGTAGCTGTACTCATAGTCCTCAGTCAGACGCTGCAGCATCGACAGCGGCTCCGAGAAGTTCACCTGGGGATTAGATGAGGTCAGATTAGGTCGCGTCAGACGCCGTAGCATCCACAGCGGCACCGAAAAGCTCACTAAGGGGGACAGTGTGTCAAAATTCGCCGAGTTAAGTGTCAGGATGTGAATAAAGCAATTTTGTCCTGTAAAAGTTGTGATAACCAATGAAAATCGACCCACATACAGAAGATTGCTTGCCTTGAAACGGGCCCAAATTCCCCTTTTGTTGGCTATATCCCCCAGGATGTCATCTCAATTTGAAATTGAATTTACATCCTAGCCACGACGCCTGAAATCGCAAATTTAGACACACCGGGTTCGGGTCACTTAAAGTCAGATCAGATCAGGTCACATCAGACGCTGCAGCATCGACAACATTTAGGAGAAGTTTACCTTAGGGTAAGGAAAAGGTAAGGCCAAATCAGGTCAGATCAGACTAGATCAGATCGCGTCAGATGTTGCAGCATCGACAAGCGAGTGAAATGAATCGAGATCAGGTGAGGTGAGGTTGAGTGATGCGAGGGAACTGCAGTGCTGCGGTTCAGGTTATGCGGTTCAAGGTTATGCCGTCTGGTCACTCGGCCACACACACACACACACACACCACATAATGTGAGCAATGTTTTGGCTCCTCTTGAGCATTTTCGATGCCGGAATAACCAATGGGAAATCGCTCAACGAATAATGCAATAACTCCCCGAAAAAAATCGGTTACGTGACGCGGCGTAGGGTGAGGTGACACATGGCGGGCAGATGACGGTCATGTGAGGTGACGCAGGGCGGGCAGATGACGGTCATGTGAGGTGACACAGGGCGGGCAGATGACGGTCATGTGGGGTGACACAGGGCGGGCAGATGACGGTCATGTGAGGTGACACAGGGCGGGCAGATGACGGTCATGTGAGGTGACACAGGGCGGGCAGATGACGGTCATGTGAGGTGACACAGGGCGGGCAGATGACGGTCATGTGAGGTGACGCAGGGCGGGCAGATGACGGTCATGTGAGGTGACACAGGGCGGGCAGATGACGGTTATGTGAGGTGGCGTCGGGTGAGGTGACACATGGCGGGCAGATGACGGTCATGTGAGGTGACACAGGGCGGGCAGATGACGGTCATGTGAGGTGACACAGGGCGGGCAGATGACGGGCATGTGAGGTGACACATGGCGGGCAGATGACGGGCATGTGAGGTGACACAGGGCGGGCAGATGACGGTCATGTGAGGTGACACAGGGCGGGCAGATGACGGTCATGTGAGGTGACACAGGGCGGGCAGATGACGGTCATGTGAGGTGGCGCAGGGCGGGCAGATGACGGTCATGTGAGGTGGCGCAGGGCGGGCAGATGACGGTCATGTGAGGTGACACATGGCGGGCAGATGACGGTCATGTGAGGTGGCGCAGGGCGGGCAGATGACGGTCATGTGAGGTGACGCAGGGCGGGCAGATGACGGTCATGTGGGGTGGCGTCGGGTGAGGTGACACAAGGCGGGCAGATGACGGTCATGTGAGGTGGCGCAGGGCGGGCAGATGACGGTCATGTGAGGTGGCGTCGGTGAGGTGACGCAGGGCGGGCAGATGACGGTCATGTGAGGTGACACAGGGCGGGCAGATGACGGTCATGTGAGGTGGCGTCGGGTGAGGTGACGCAGGGCGGGCAGATGACGGTCATGTGAGGTGACACAGGGCGGGCAGATGACGGTCATGTGAGGTGGCGTCGGGTGAGGTGACACAGGGCGGGCAGATGACGGTCATGTGAGGTGACACAGGGCGGGCAGATGACGGTCATGTGAGGTGACACAGGGCGGGCAGATGACGGTCATGTGAGGTGGCGTCGGGTGAGGTGACACAGGGCGGGCAGATGACGGTCATGTGAGGTGACGCAGGGCGGGCAGATGACGGTCATGTGAGGTGGCGCAGGGCGGGCAGATGACGGTCATGTGAGGTGACGCAGGGCGGGCAGATGACGGTCATGTGAGGTGGCGTCGGGTGAGGTGACACAGGGCGGGCAGATGACGGTCATGTGAGGTGACACAGGGCGGGCAGATGACGGTCATGTGAGGTGACGCAGGGCGGTCAGATGACGGTCATGTGAGGTGACACAGGGCGGGCAGATGACGGTCATGTGAGGTGACACAGGGCGGGCAGATGACGGTCATGTGAGGTGACGCAGGGCGGTCAGATGACGGTCATGTGAGGTGACGCAGGGCGGTCAGATGACGGTTATGTGAGGTGGCGTCGGGTGAGGTGACACAGGGCGGGCAGACGAGGTTTGGCCAGTTACGTTAATATGAACACTAGTGCGAAAAGTAACAATTCACTACCTGTAATTTTATGTAGATCAATCAGGCTATATTATAGATGGTACGGTTCCTGCGCGCCACCGTATTCCGCGCTCATAATCATTGTGGCCAGCGCATCATGAAGCGCAAATAACCGAGTAACCAACTACTGGCAAATGCTATATATTCAGCCATTGCGTGTTTTACCAGCACACAATTCCTCATTGCCATACGTAGTCTCGGTAGTCGGTTAGTTATTTATTTATTTTAGCTTTAGGGGGCATCGATCATTGTGATCATAATATCATAATCGACCATCGATGATTGGCTGTCGCTTGAAGTCATCGAGGCGACATCACCAGCAATGTGAAGGTTCAGAGAGACATCGATTTAGGCAGAGTACATCGATTTTGACCGGCTATATAGCGTTCATCTAAACAGTGTTCTCGCAAACCGGAGCTAGACATGACCTCCTGTAGCGCGACAGACAAAGCGATATCGCGGGTACGTGTGGATTGTTAGATCTGAGCGCTGAGCGTTGCCAGTTGTCTGCGGGGCACGTCCCCACTCGGGCAATTTTGTGCCATGAGTCAACGGATTGGCAATCCGTGAATGGACAAATATAATGCAGCCCTTTGGGGTTTAGGGGCGCATCGACTGCAGTGGTCATGCAGCTAATGCAGCTCTCGTGGGTCTGGGGCTGACGGGTGATCAGAGCCAGGAACCATGCCATTGCAGTGGAATAAGCTCCGCGCCGGATGAGATTGCAGCGGAGCAACAACCAAGTACTCGCACAACAATGGCTAGAATATACCGTGCTCGGTAGAGCGCTAACTTATTACTAATACTAGCCGCAACAGTTTCGCCTTCAGATGATGGAGTGACAAGCACGTGGATTCCTTGTCCACCTACTTCCAGTCCTCCGCTGTGAGACCTTAACACGCATATCGGAGGGACTCAGTATACAACGCGCGGACTCCATGCACAACATCTCGCAAACCAAGAGGGCTGGCGACGTGGATCTTTTAGGGTAGGGGGATGTACCTGAAACGGAGTCGGCAAGGTCACCGGCCAATGCTATTCTATGTCAGCCGAGTCAATTTATGAATTCGCGGATTTCTGGGGACACTGACTCGACTCGGCAAGACTTGGTTGGAATATGCGTATTGTTACTGGTGAATCATGTAATATTGTTCAACGGACCACTCCCTGAGTTTAATGTTGGTACTACAATAGTAAATCTAGATATGTTCTAGGTCCATCTACACTGATACCTAGATAAACTACCAACCGAAGTTAAAGATGTCTGCACCATGCGTCGCGAAATTTAGTTGTCCGCGGGTGAGTTGACAATTGGTACCAATAGTCTTTCGCTCACTATCCGAGAAAAGATCGGACGAATTTAACCCGTCTAGCGAGAGTTGAAATGTGCCTGATATTATCATCTGCCTTTATCACATTCTTTATTTGAAGGTTTCAACTCTTGATTAGGACTGTTACGACCACCAATTAATTTCCGTGTTAACATTCGTACCTTGTGTCATCGAGTTAGAGGGCTTCAACATTCGTATTTCCCAGGTCATGGGCGACAGACACACAAATGCAAGGAACAATTCGTTCATGAAATCTTTGTAAGAGATAATGTGAAATTAAATTTTACAAGTGGTCAAATTAGAGGCAAATAAAAACATCCTACTACAGATAAAAACGAAACAAAAACAAAACGACTTGGCAGCATGGCCACCGTACCATCGATCAGATACATCATCGCACATACTTAATCATCTTGGTTTGTGGTTCATGTTTCAAGTATATGCTCAGCTAACAAGTAATTCAGGCTACACTTCTTAAATTGAAAAGAACGTAAAATTATTCGGAAGTGAAGAAACAATGAGTACTAGGTGTCAATTTGTACCTACTCTTACAATGCGAGAACAAAATTTTGCATTTTAATTCCCATTTTCATTTTGCACGCTCGTTAGTGCCACTGTACCTTTATATTGCTGCTAGAATATTCTGGAGTGGTTTTAGTCTTATTGTTGTATTCATTGTATTCGTTCTGCATCGCTATATTTCCGCGCATTAGTATTGCGTGTTTTGGGGAGGAGCGCCGACGCCATTGCCTGGCGCCGCGGGCGACAACATTGACATCATCCTGGGTCGTATTTTGCACCGCACCGTGAAGAGGGAGACCGGTCTCCGCACACCCATGCGACCCTAGCTATCGCAATGAGCCGTTTACCCTGCATCAATCTGACAAATTGACATGCGTTGGGCTAACATGTGATCACATAAGCGAGTATAGGATCACATGCACGTGATCATCTTACCATCGTTATCAGACATGATTAGCTACAATTTCAGCACACAATCGGCCATTTACGAGCATTGCGTCTCAGTTGCCGGAGAATATCGACGAACCAAGTGAAAACGTTGTCAAGCGCAGCGAAAAAAAAGAGTTGAGATCGTGGGAGTTTTCAGCTGTCGGTCGCAAGCCCGTCGGTACAGCGATTTCGTTGGCTCATTCTGAAGTTTACGTCAAGTCAACAATCGGCTCCACGCCACAAAACCAGTGATAAATTATTCGCGAAGTAGGGTTGAATATACCACTTACTGAACACCGAATCGACATCCTTCCCAAAGAAATATCGACCTCGTGATTTTTGGTGCGTGTTCGTGAAGTCTTCATGCCTCGCTTCTAACTGTATTCCATTTACATTCATCATACTTATGCTCATCATAACGGATCCGGTATCGTGATAACGAACACCCCGTAGCGCAATTCCAGGTTAAGGAATTACCTAATGGTGTGCTACGTTATACAATACCAGTTTATAGCATAGGTGTTTCTATCGTTGTCGTTGATATTGTTATCCCCAAATTAGGTACTTCTCAAAATACGCAAAACGGGAAGTCATGTACGCAATTGTTTTAAATACGGGTTTGTAGGACTTAAAACGATTTTAAATAGCACAATTTAACTGCGATTTTGACATCCTGCTGTACTCGTGTCGACATCTCACACCCAGTGATAAATCATTATCTTAACACTGTACAAGACTGTCGGCCGCTGCCGGCCACCGAACAAGCCGCTAAAAAATCCAGGTATGAACGGACCTTTAAATGTTCAATAAACCACTGTGCTCTGTGGAATTCCCATCGTTCGCAAATGAAGATTAATATTGGCACTATGTCAACACTGGCGGTCCCAATGACAGTTGAGTCTCCGCCCCAAACCGCCCCGCTGTCACCACACTCACCGGCACCGGGATCTTGGTCAGCTCCTTGCCGATGCAGTTCTTCATGATACTCCACAGATTGAGCGGGTAGTTGGGCTTCTCCGGGATGGTGGAGCGCCGTTTGCGAGCGCTCTTGCTCTGCGCCTTGTGCGCCATGTCGGTGGAAAATATCGGCGGAGTATCACCATTGCCGGCTCCTTCCCTCTGCTGTCGGTCAACATCAGAGAGCGTCACCACAGGACACGTCAGACGGGATCAACCGGCGCAGCAGCGTCGGATCACAGGGTTGACCCAACGGACCAGCGTTGGAAAAACAATCTTCTTCTGGCTTTTTGTTATTCATAACAGCGTCCTCCCCGGAAAATTATTATCTACTTTTTCCCGCTGGGAGAGTCAACACTAACATTGTTTGATGATGAAATCCAATGGCAATCCAATGGAATTCAATCCAATGGCTTTTCACACAAAATTTTCCAATATGTTGGTTGTTAAACCTGGGCATTCATGCTGGTGAAAATGCACCGTTTGGCAATATAAGAAAACTAGGTCTACATCTTGGAAATTATATGTTCACCTTCCTATTTCTAATTATACTGTATACACCCTAGATAACTAAATTAGTTTCCCCAAGCCTGAAAGTATAAAACGATCTTGACACGCACAAAATAAAGAAAATAATCCTGCCTAATTTTTTACAGCCGGTAAAATATGGTCTCCTAATTATGGGTTTAAAAACATAAATCCAGCCCTGCATGTGACTACCATGGGTATGAAGGGTCATCAACTGACTACTAGCAGCACACAGGATCAGACCATGGGTAAGCCAGCTGTGCCTCGCCGCAGTAAACAGATCAGACCATGGATAAGCCACCTGTGCATCGCCGCAGTAAAGGATCAAACCACGGGTAATACATCTGTGCCTCGCCGCATTACAGGATCAGACCACGGGTAAGCCATCTGGGCCTCACCGCACTACAGGGTCAGACCACGGGTAAGCCATCTGTGCTTCGCCGCAGTACAGGGTCAAACCACATGTAAGCCAGCTATTCCTCGCCGCAGTACAGGGTCAGACCACGGGTAAGCCAGCTATTCCTCGCCGCAGTACAGGGTCAGACCACGGGTAAGTCAGCTATTCTTATCCGCAGTACAGGGTCAGGTCACGGGTAAGCCATCTGGGCCTCACCGCACTACAGGGTCAGACCACGGGTAAGCCATCTGTGCTTCGCCGCAGTACAGGGTCAAACCACATGTAAGCCAGCTATTCCTCGCCGCAGTACAGGGTCAGACCACGGGTAAGCCAGCTATTCCTCGCCGCAGTACAGGGTCAGACCACGGGTAAGTCAGCTATTCTTATCCGCAGTACAGGGTCAGGTCACGGGTAAGCCATCTGTGCCTCGCCGCAGTACAGGATCAGACCACGGGTAAGCCAGCTATTCCTGGCCACAGTACAGAGTCAGACCACGGGTAAGCCATTTGTTCCTCGCCGAAGTACATGGTCAGACCACAGGCAAGTCATCTGGGCTTATCCGCAGCACAGGGTCAGACCACGGGCAAGCCAGCTATGCCTCGCCGCAGTAAAAAGGTCAGACCACGGGTAAGCCATCTGTTCCTCGCCGCAGTACAGGGTCAGACCACGGTAAGCCATTTGTGCCTCGCCACAGTACAGTGTCAGACCACCCAAACCCAGCCGGCTCTGTCCGCCAGTGGCCGCGTCACCACCCGTATCCTGGCGCCACACCCATGGTGATCCAGTGCCGCCAGTGGCCACGTCACCACCCGTATCCTAGCGTCACACCCATGGTGATTCAGTGCCGCGAGTGGCCGCGTCAGCACCTGTAGCCTGACGTGAGCACCTGCAGCCTGGCGTCACACCCATGGTGATTCAGTGCCGCGAGTGGCCGCGTCAGCACCTGTAGCCTGACGTGAGCACCTGCAGCCTGGCGTCACACCCATGGTGATTCAGTGCCGCCAGTGGCCGCGTCAGCACCTGTAGCCTGACGTGAGCACCAGCAGCCTGGCGTCACACCCATGGTGATTCAGTGCCGCCAGTCGCCGCGTCAGCACCTGTAGCCTGACGTGAGCACCTGCAGCCTGGCGTCACACCTTATTAGTGCTGGCGTCACACCCATGGTGATTCAGTGCCGCGAGTGGCCGCGTCAGCACCTGTAGCCTGACGTGAGCACCTGCAGCCTGGCGTCACACCCATGGTGATTCAGTGCCGCGAGTGGCCGCGTCAGCACCTGTAGCCTGACGTGAGCACCTGCAGCCTGGCGTCACACCCATGGTGATTCAGTGCCGTCAGTCGCCGCGTCAGCACCTGTAGCCTGACGTGAGCACCTGCAGCCTGGCGTCACACCCATGGTGATTCGGTGCCGCCAGTGCGCCCACCTAGCACATTTGTCAGCGACAACGGCACTTAAAGAGTATCCGGCCTTCTCGCCTGCAATGCCAACCACTTGCGATTGTGTTTTCCGGGAGCGCAAGTGCGGAAACGACCGTAAGAAGCTTTAAAATGACGAATAAAGAGCAAAACAATGTTCATGTCAACTTCTGCATGGTGTTGGTTTTAAGTGAGCAAAAGACAATACGTTCGTGAAAGGATTGCCATATTTCTGCCCGCATTTGTAAATATTTCCTCACTTCAGTCCAGCTCTCCCTGCGGTAATCTCGCGCTCTCATTAACGAGCTCCGGCTTAGTTACTCCATAGCGTGCACTGTTTGATCTTCGGATATCAAACTGGGACAGGGATGCGCTTCCGGTTTTCGTGCCATGCCTGGGTCACGAGTCACCATTTCACCACGCCGAATGGTCATCATTCAGTCACTTAGGACTCTGAATCTCAAGCTGATGGAATTCGAAACCTCGCCGCCGCTGGGGAAAAACGAGTGACCATTGCATTACAGTTCCCCTATGGGGAAAATAATTACACAGTTCACGGAAAGTGTATTTAAATAGTCTCTCAAAGCGACATTTCTGGATACTTTTACTTTGACACGTCTGGAACAAAACGGCGCAAATAATCATTCCCTAACCACTAGGTCTCGCCACGTTAATCTGAACTAACAGCTGGAATTCACGCCAGAAACCAAGTCAAAGAACAGAAAGCGGCAGAAGGCAACATCTCAGAGAGGTACGAATTTTAATAGGGCACCGCAAAATAGGTGTTAGAATGCCACCAGCCATCGTTGGCGCTATGTGATCCGTGGTCGCTAACATTCAAGGTCAGATCCAAGGTACAAGGACCCCGTTACAAGAAGTGTTGCTCACGTAGTAGCTATAAATGTTGACCTTATGGGCAAATTCCATGTCAAATAGCGGTGTTAGCAATTGACGTGTTATGCACTCTTGAACATTTCCAGACTTGTTACACAGTTGCAACGGAAAAGGATATTGACAAAACAGCATAGCTTATTCTTGAAGTACAAAAGAAGTTTGTGGCGTGACCCGGGTTGGAAAACCCTCTTGCTTTGGTTTCGGTTGATCATCCAGAACAGTATCTCCTGTAGGGAACTATTATCTTTCGGCCTCCCCCACACAAAAATGCAGGGTGCTCTTTGACGACTGCAAACTTCTAGACCTTTGATAAAAACGCTCATAGCTCACTGGGAAGTGTAAAAAGGAGCTTCTGGTGTCGGAAATACAAAGCCAATATTCCTTCTAAACTTGATGACCCCCAAAAACCTCTTTTTCCATTCCAAGATTACAAACCGTAACTAAAACCCTGGGGCTGACTGCAAGCAACTGACGTCACAGGGTCAAGGCCATGGTCGCAAGAGATGACTCAGAAGGGTTATTTCCATGTTGCGTTACATCAGCGCTCCAATTGTGCACTGCACAGTCTTTGTACACCTTAAATGGCATGCAGAATCATAACCCTACTTCCAATTCTGCTCACTAAACACAAACACTAATTACCCAGGCCACACACACTCTGGATGGTGATGGTATGTTGGAAGCACGAGGTGTTGTAGGATCTGTAACGAAGTTAGTTTCGGACTCCCCTCATTCAATGCATTCGGCTCCCATGGATCCTGGGATGCGAGCTTTGAGTGGATCCCAGGCATTTCGTCGGCACCGGCTTGAGCGCTGACCTCAGCTGTTTAGGCGCGACGGCGCCCCGACGGGTGCCGGCCAGCTGTGAGATTTTGACTTCGTCGACGCATTCCGCCCGCGGCACTGACCCGGGAGGCCCGGTCGGAAGTACTTCAACCAATCACAGTTGACCACGCCTGACCGCGTCATTGTGTCGATGTCCAATGGCAGCCCGCGTGACGTGCCTATCCGACGCAATGATCCTCGCTCGCGAGCCGCAGGCCCCCAGGTCGGTGAGTCGCCCCAAGACAGTCCGACGCCGGGCGGACGTACGTGAGAGACAGAGGTGAGAAACAGAGGTTGATTGTCGAGGCCAGCAAGATGTACCTTGTTGCAAGATGTGGGCGCTGGAACGTTGGGTGGCTCGGTTGGACGGTTGTCCGTCACTGTCAGCTGGGATTGCCTGTTGATTTTGGGTCTGGAACGTTTGTAAAATTTGGGTATCACTATTGGACAAGTTGTCACCGTTTGGTTCACTAATCAGCACGATCAAATACAAGGGCACTAACAGCTGGTGACTTTGAAGAACAGCTCTTGGATCTGAGAACGGACGATGGAGAGAAGCTATTGAATTTGAGAACCAGTTATTGTACAAACGATGAAAATCTAGACTATCACTGCCAGGCAAACAGAGACTTGCCACAGATCGACCGTCAATAAACCATGATGTCATAGAGCCCAGAACAAATTGACCCCAAATTACTTCAGAACTCAACATCAAAGAACTTCCAGAAAGCATCGACCTTTACGTTTCGAAGTGAACCATATTTTGAGTTCGCACCAGTTCGTTATTATTCAGTTTCAGTCAGTGATTGAAAATGTTCACGTTCAACTAAAAATTGGCAGTTCACTTCGTTCATTACAGAACTCCGACCACAACCGTGACCAGAATAACCGCGATTCTCTAAACACCCAAGTTCATGACAGGTGCTAAACCTGGCAACACTGAAGTTAATTTAGTGTGTCGCGAAGTCGCTGTTCCACTATCTTGCGGAACGTTCTGATTGAGCGGGTTCTGCTAGATCCAGTCATGCTTCCACCCAGCGATAGAACAGTGGCTCACGTCGCGGGCAAAGCATGAGCGCAGTCCGCTTCCAAACGGCACGGGGAAGACATGGGACCTCCGTGAGCAACACACCACCACCCAACGGACGTCAGCATGGCGTCGATCGGCAGTGACACGACACGGCCGGATCAGATGCCGCGGCCGAGCACGACTCACCGCCCGCGTCAGGTTGGGTCGCCACACACAGCACCGGTACACGACACCGCCACCACTCACCCGCCGGCAAGCCAGGGCACGCCGCAGCCGCGCTGCCCAGAACAGACACATGACAGCGCCCGCGCCGGACCGGGTCGCCACACACAGCACCGGTGCACGACAATGCTGCCACTCACCCGCCGGAGAGCCAGGGCACGCCGCAGCCGCGCCGCCCAGAACAGACACATTGCAGCGGTCGCACCGGACCCACCGCATGCGGTGGCGCAGTGTGCTACTGTTGGCCTTGTCGGGCCGGCCGGCCGGCTGCGCATCAACTCACCATATAAACAGGCAGAGGGCGAGCATGCAGGAAAGACCCGGACCCGGGCCCGAGCCGGCCGACACCGGACGCGTTGATCGTGGCGGCCGTCCGCCGCCCGCAAAACCCGACCACGTCTCCGCGTCACGAGTCACGCACGCCACACGCCCCCACACGCACTGGCGGCCGGCACCACGAGCTCTGTCCGCCGCCAGCCAAACCCGACCACGCCGCTACCTCACGAGTCACGCCGCCACCTCACGAGTCACGCACGCCACACGCACTGGCGGCCGGCACCCCAAGCTCCGTCCGCTGCCCGCCAAACCCGACCACGCCGCCACCTCACGAGTCACGCACGACACACGCACTGGCGGCCGGCACCCCAAGCTCGGTCCGCCGCCCGCCAAATCCGACCACGCCGCCACCTCACGAGTCACGCACGCCACACGCACTGACGGCCGGTACCACAGGCTCCGTCCGCCGTCCGCTCACACGCATGCCATGCGGCTCGGGCGGCCGGCCTCGACGCCCGATAATTATACACACAGCTGGTGATGACGAGTGACCGGCGCGTCGTGGCCGCGCCGGCCGTCTGAGAGCGGGGGCGCACGACGTGACGCGGCCCGTAGGTTCAAGGTCGCGCCGCGCCGCCAACGCGCATCAGTGCAGCGTCGCCGCGCCACTGTAGCGCTCGATGGGTCAAGACTGAGCGTGCCCGTCACGATATGGCCAAATCATGTCGAAAACCGGTCCGGCAATCAGTATGGACGATCAACGGAATCGATGTGGGATCCAGGAAATGTAAATGTTGCAAATGGAGATGTGACTAGAGGTGGTAAATACCAAAATGTTTGGAACCCAAGACCGGGACCGGTCGGGATGATGGGACCAAGCACGGTTGAGGCCTGGTCAAATGAACTAAAGCCCGGCCAAAAGACCAGCTCTTTAAACACGTTATTTTTTGCAGATAAAGTAGTACCATTGCTTTGTTCTTCAACCGAGGTCATATAGGAAGCTCACATCACTTTGGAAAGCCTCTCACTCCAAGAACGTGGATTGAAAATAAACCTCTTATCAATATTTCCTTTCTCAATTGACAGATATTGTTGGCAACAGCATGATTATTGCAAAACAATTCTTAAAACACACAGGCTGATATCCATTACTTGCAGTCATCAATCAAGGAAGCAGCGCAATTAAGACTAGGTATGTAGATGCCAAACTTAGAAACATTCAGTACTCGAACACCTGCAGTGTTGCATCACGTAATTAATCAGTACACCATACCACTGCCAGATCCTGATATCAAAACTGAAATACTATTCAGCCTTCAAATATCATGGCATACAAATATAAAAGCAATACACCTATAAGTTAGAGGGGACTAATTAGTTCCCTGCCTATTTTCAGCTACTTGTGTCATAAAATACCTTCTTTTGTATTATCCGCGTCTTGTACTATAATGCAGGGACATCCATCCGCATATATATATATATATATATATATATATATATATATATATATATATATATATATATATATATATATATATATTACCATATAGAATATAGAACACAGGATGATGGGATATCAGAAATGGGTACTTCTTAGAATAGCTATTGAGACTCACAAAATAGTACAGATACATTACAATATTCACATGTAGTGCATTTAGTACACGATAAATTCAAACCCATACCCAAATAGCCTGCCTTACTATTGCTTCCTGCAGCGCGGTGTATTCAGCCTGCACTCAGATTCTAAGGCTTATTTCGTTGCAACTATGAACTGCCTGGCTAATGCAATGCATCAAGCAACCATTAATGCTTACCCGGCACATTAATATTTACCAGATTCCTCGTCGTCACTGCCATCTTTCCGTTGCGATGATTCCCAAAAATATGGGTCAGGTTTGACAGCATTTGATGCATTGGTCGTGCGACGATAACCGACGGCTGACACAACACAGGGACGCCACGACCCGGCGGGAGTTGAGCAGTGTACCGGTCATACGCAAAAAGCAGCCGGCCCCGTCCAGTGCACAGACTTCTGCCATCCACGCCATGTCAGCGACAGACAGCAAACCAGCGCCACGCCAATGCTGGAGATAACGTCGATGTGGACGCGTTAATAGCTGGCTCCTGCCTATCGATCGAGCTGTCTTCCGAATGGAAGATCATATGTCAGACGAAATTGCAAGTATTTGCGGACAGTGTACGCCGGCACTGGATGGGACACAACACCAAGCTGCACCATGTGCTCCTGAGAAGCAGATAGAGTTGAGGAACCGGGAACAGAACGTGAAATTAACACAGCGAAAGCAGACCATAAACTATCATGTCGCTGACAGAGCACACGGCCAGCATGAAGGAGAATGCGCAAAAAGTATGAATTCTGGACAAATAGGATGCCATATAAAGTACAGTGTGTGAGCACCTGAGTAAAGTACTGAGAGAGAGAGAGAGAGATAGAGATAGAGATAGAGATAGAGCCAGAGACAGAGCCAGAGCCGAGCCAGAGCCAGAGCCAGCCAAAAGACAGAGACAGAGACAGAGACAGAGACAGAGACAGAGATAGAGATAGAGACAGAGATAGAGACAGAGATAGACAGAGACAGAGACAGAGACAGAGACAGAGACAGAGATAGAGATAGAGACAGAGATAGAGACAGAGACAGAGACAGAGACAGAGACAGAGACAGAGACAGAGACAGAGATAGAGACAGAGACAGAGACAGAGACAGAGACAGAGAGAGAGAGAGAGAGAGAGAGAGAGAGAGAGAGAGAGAGAGAGAGAGAGAGAGAGAGAGAGAGAGAGAGAGAGAGAGAGAGAGAGAGAGAGAGAGAGAGAGAGAGAGAGAGAGAGAGAGAGAGAGAGAGAGTGAGAGTTCCCGGTGAGTAAGGGCAAGATTCCGGGTGAACAGAACCAAGCTGGGATGCTGGGAGCGAGCACCGTGTAAGGAAGCCGAGAGACAGCATCAAGTTAAAACTCCAGGGGTAGTGATGAAGCAGAAGAGCTGAGGGTCCAGCATAATCAGTGACCATCGCCGTCCATCGATCTGCGGCTCCTTAGCATAATTGGACCGCAAGGGATTTGAAATTTATTGCGGCTTCGGCAGCTGCTGATGGAGAAACCACCAGCACAATTTTCGCCTAAGCCATCAGCTTGCCGACGCATCGAGCGGCCAGCACAGCACCCGGAAAGCACGGCACCGAGACCGGCAGTGTGGGGCGCTGTTGACGTCATAGCTTTTGACGCTTTCCACGCGGCAACTGAACGCATCAGTGGGGAAAAGTCCCGCACATCTTCAGACGGGAGCCGGACCAGAGGTCCTTTCAGCGGCCGCCGGCTAGTGATGAGACAACGGCAGCTCGCGACATCGTGCGCACGACGCAAATATCAGTGGACAAATCTGAACACTGCTTCCTCTCCGAACAATGCTTCATTGAGCTTCGTTGAAGTGAATGCAATCACGATTTGCTACCTATAGATTGGCGCCCGATGATGCATGAACCTGACAACAGCCATTGTAGTCGAGCAGTACCAGGACTGCCTTGTTGCATGGAATACCATTAAATTTCATGCACGAATGCCGCGGAATAACTAGCTCCTGTTGTTGGTTGGTTATTTGGGTTTTAGGGCGCATCCACTGCATTGGTTATACAGCGCTCATGAGCTCCTGTTGTTCAATGGGACATTAACTGCAGTGGCCATACACTATGCAGTGTCCAGCTGCAAAATACGAATAATGACACGATCTATAACGTCGCATGCTAATTCTGGACAAAAATGAATGCATGAAAACACTTGTGAGCGCAGTGTGCTGGCTGTACTAAGACAACTTCCTGTGAGTCGGCCTAAGCCTAAGCCCAGCTCCAAGCCCGGCTTACTCGGCAACGGTGCAGCGCGTGCCATGCTTTTTGCAAAGCCAGCGCGCTCTATGGCGAACAACTGCCGCTCAAAAGCCTACCACAATGAGGTGACATCTGAAGACATTTTCGGTCATTCTCACAGCAGGTGACGCCAGGCCCAACGCCGACATACATGGCCTTCCTTCTGGGCCGTGTCGCAGGACAAGATGACAGCAGGGTGTCAGCACAACAACCCCCTGCTCCTTCACTAATACACGAGTAACACCGTCACTAATCACTGATGCGCACCACCCAAATGTACGCCTCATTCGGGCGAACGCATAAACGCAAGGCCATGTGCGCACAACACATCAATCATGGATGGGCAGCGGGATGACGTCCTGCCTTGGCCAGCCGCCGTCCGTGCCAGTCGCAAATAGGCGAGTCTTAGCTCCTCCTGGACATGCGGCAACTTCAGGTCAATACAGACCAAATCTGTCTATAACGCTGCATCCATGGAGGCAAGCCTGGACGCTCTTCCTCCATAGGTACCGTAGATAGCCATTGTGCTACGTTGCCGGTGCTAGTTGTTTCGGCTCACATGGCCATTAACAGCATCGTGTAAGGGTCACTAGATGATACAAAGGGCGCCGATTCCTCTATCGTGTGAATGCTGAAGCGAAGGCATATGAAACGTTGATGATGACCATGTCTATTTTGCACTGAAAACATGTGGAATAATTTCCATTCAAACTGGAGGGAGCCGCACTTTCCGCGACCACGTCCAATTTTGCATATCGTCTCGTCTGGCAGCCCGTTCATTTAATCTCGCCAGGAGATGTGCTCCAGCTTAATTAGTGTCTATATATCCCCATTATCATCAACGGCTTTCATGGTGTCGGCAGCGGTGCCCCAACGCCAGGAACGGAGGGTGGGAGGGGGTGGAGGATGGAGGCGTGGGTGCACCACTGCCAGTTCGTGTAGCGTATCAAACCGGCTGGCTACCGGTTCCAAGGTCGCTCTATTATCAATGCAATTGATGCGCCCAAAAACCATAATAACTAACTATCGGTGAAAAAAACTGGTCAAAACCAGACCAAGAAAAATGATGCCATGCTTATACTAACAATGACATTTTTAACTCCAATTTTGCCCATTTATATGTATTATACACGTTATATGAAACGTGATGTTCTACTAGACATACAATCAGTATGTCATATATTTAGACAAATTTAGCAAGTATTTGCAGGACCCCACCGGTAAAAACCGGTACAAACAGTTCTTGAGATGTCGGTTTTACCAGTGGTAAAAACCGGTAAAAATGGCGGTAAAAACTGCAACCCAGATCAGAACATGCAATCAGTACTGACCACGGACGTTCTGCGACCAGTAGGCGTTACCTTGGGCTTGGCGGGCTTGTGGGTGATGACGCCGATCATCTCAGAGTTGTCCTCATCGTTGCTGGAGTCGGACTCGTTAGGCAGCTTATTCCTGCCCTCCGACGTCTGCGCAGTGTTCGACTCTCGTTAGCACGGCGCCACGTTACTCGGATGACGAAAAACATCGGCAACATCGTGCTGATGAAGCGAATTGATATCACATCACGCTGGTTAATCACCCAATCACATGTGCGACGTTCGGTGCTAATCACGATGTGACCATCACGTCACCAGTCCATCGTACCGTTGTCGGTAACGTCATCAGTGCATCGCACTGTGTCGGTGACGTCACCAGTCCATCGTACCGTCTCGGTAACGTCACCAGTCCATCGTACCGTCTCGGTAACGTCACCAGTCCACCGTACCGTGTCGGTAACGTCATCAGTCCATCGCACCGTGTCAGTGACGTCACCAGTCCATCGTACCGTCTCGGTAACGTCACCAGTCCATCGTACCGTCTCGGTAACGTCACCAGTCCACCGTACCGTGTCGGTAACGTCACCAGTCCACCGTACCGTGTCGGCAACGTCACCAGTCCACCGTATCGTGTCGGTAACGTCACCAGTCCATCGCACCGCGTCGGTAACGTCACCAGTCCACCGTACCGTGTCGGTAACGTCACCAGTCCACCGTACCGTGTCGGTAACGTCACCAGTCCACCGTACCGTGTCGGTAACGTCACCAGTCCACCGTACCGTGTCGGTAATGTCACCAGTCCACTGTACCGTATCGGTAACGTCACCAGTCCATCGTACCGTCTCGGTAACGTCACCAGTCCACCGTACCGTGTCGGTAACGTCACCAGTCCACCGTACCGTGTCGGTAACGTCATCAGTCCACCGTACCGTGTCGGTAACGTCACCAGTCCATCGCACCGCGTCGGTAACGTCACCAGTCCACCGTACCGTTGTCGGTAATGTCACCAGTCCACCGTACCGTGTCGGTAACGTCACCAGTCCATCGCACCGCGTCGGTAACGTCACCAGTCCACCGTACCGTGTCGGTGACGTCACCAGTCCACCGTACCGTGTCGGTGACGTCACCAGTCCACTGTACCGTGTCGGTAACGTCACCAGTCCACCGTACCGTGTCGGTGACGTCACCAGTCCACCGTACCGTGTCGGTAACGTTACTAGTCCACCGCACCGCGTAGGTAACGCCACCAGTCCATCGCACCGCGTCGGTAACGTTAATAGTCCACCGCACCGCGTAGGTAACGTCACCAGTTCAACGCACCGTGTCGGTAACGTTAGCTCATCGTGTGGACACTATTAACACCAGATGGCAGGACAAACTGATCCAGGTCCGCTCCTACTGAATAACATGTAGGGCGCAGGAATTCTAACCAGCAAACCTATGGATACAATCAAGAACAACATTTTCCAAAAGCTCCCGATGCACACTAAAATCTGAAGGCAGCTTACACTCATGAATCGAACAACGAACATTTTTTCCCCTGATATAATACCGTGAGAACGCTTATCAAGAAAAAAAACCGGCGAAAACTAATACTGTAGCAGCCAGTAACGCAAACAACACTCATCGGTAACGCCCGGCGAAGTTGCTTTAACACTATATACTTGCATCAGTCACCCAGCTATTGGTGGCCAGTGGGACCAGTACAGTGGGCAGGAGTCACAACAGTATAGGTGGCCAGTGGGACCAGCAGTGGGCGGCAGTCACCACAGTATCGGTGGCCAGTGGGACCAGTACAGTGGGCAGGAGTCACCACAGTATAAGTGGCCAGTAGGACCAGTACAGTGGGCAGGAGTCACCACAGTATAAGTGGCCAGTAGGACCAGTACAGTGGGCGGCAGTCACCACAGTATCGGTGGCCAGTGGGACCAGTACATTGGGCGGGAGTCGCCACAGTATCGGTGGCCAGTGGGACCAGCACAGTGGGCGGCAGTCACCACAGTATCGGTGGCCAGTGGGACCAGTACAGTGGGCGGGAGTCACCACAGTATCGGTGGCCAGTGGGACCAGGTTGGTTGTATATATATACAACCAATATATACCTATAACCAACCTATATATATATATATATATGTATACATTTGCATGTATACCAACATGTATACATGTATGTATGTATACATACATACATACATACGTATGTATGTTGGTTGGTTATTGGTTTTACGACACGTCGACCGTTGAGTCATATAGCGTCGCCAATCTCTCACGCCGATTGG